>JARYGA010013133.1:0-49889 GCA_030545235.1 Helianthus tuberosus
AGGTTCTCATTGCATACGAAGAGTAAACATACTACATGCTCAAAAGTAACTTCAAAACATTACATTACTGAAAACATAAGTCAAGTGTTTACAACACGAGATAGCATATTGTTTTAAAAGTTACAACTTTATTTAATGATAAACATAGCGACATCCACGAGCATGAGTAAGACCACGCGCACATCCATCCTAGTTACCTGAAATACATGTGAGTTTTGGAAAAAAAAAAACGTCAACATAATGTTGGTGTGAATTCATGCAGTTTTTGTATTTCATGATTGTATACTTTGTATGAAAACATAGTTTGTGTCATGTATAAATCAAGTTTTCATATATAAATCAAGTATCCATGTGTACACCACGTACTCATGTATAATTCAAGTTTTTCTTGAGTACCCCACGTACTCAAGTATAATTCCCGTTTTCTTGAGTACCCTACGTACTCAAGTATAATTCAAGTTTTCTTGAGTACCCCACGTACTTCAAGTATTAATCAAGTTTTAGTATGGTATGAATTTTATGTAAATAAAGTATTCCTGTAAGTATCAGGATTGTTAATGGGTTGCAAGGCCATTAACATGTGACACGACATAGGAAGTCACCAAACCTTAGGCATTTTTCTAGTTGGCATATTCTGAGACACAAAAGCACTACTCGATTCTCGCCCTCACCGAGAGTGTGGCTGCCCGGCACCCGTTAGATCTAACCTTTTGTTCTGCGGTCTAGGTATATTGTTGATTAATGGTGCTTATGTACCCTATTCGTGACACGATTTCTCGTATCATTTCTCATAACGCATCAAACTTGGTACTCGTCCTCACCAAGTGCGCTTCTTGTATTCTTATATCTCGTCACACTTGGTACTCGTTCTCACCAAGTGTGCTTCTTGTTATCATACCATTTGTAAACATAGTAATATTTGTAACATGTATTTCACCCCCGAAGTTATAAAACTGAAAACAGTTAAAAGAAAAGGGGGAGCATGAACTCACAACTTTGCGTTCCTTGCGTCGTAAACTTCACCGGATTTGCTTAATTAACGTCGTGACCTATACGCGTTTTCTTAACGTTAGTCACTAGACGTGCGTCGCACAAGTACAGTCACTCTCTTTTGTATTTATATTGTTGTGTTAAAAATATTTTATATTTTTAACCAAGTATCTTACTTATATTATTTTCTCAAAAATTAATATAAGTATCTCGTGTTTTGCACTTTGCACCCGAATTATGTATCTTGTATTTTGTATGTTTATTTTTGTGTTTATACTTCTCATGAGTATTTAGTGTATTTTTAAGTCTTAATACACTAGCACGTATAACACATACTATATACACTTAGCACAAAAGTTGGTGATCAAATAATATATATTTTTCTCTCAAAAATATACATACT
This sequence comes from Helianthus tuberosus, assembly GCA_030545235.1. Classification (NCBI taxonomy): domain Eukaryota; kingdom Viridiplantae; phylum Streptophyta; class Magnoliopsida; order Asterales; family Asteraceae; genus Helianthus; species Helianthus tuberosus. The sequence continues at coordinate 1,394 of JARYGA010013133.1, forward strand.
TAACATAACTTTTAATCTTGAAGAAATCATCATTTCTTATCACCAAAAATTAGGGAAACCTTGGTAATATTTTTAGATACATTTTTAGGGAATAAGTTTCTCAAAAACTTATATTTTTCTAAGTGTCAAAATTTATAAAAATTTTGACAGAGTTTCCCCTAAAAATGAAGGTTTCCCATGTTTTCAAAACATGTGTTTATTTTCTTTTAAATCAACAACAATCTCAACAACACAATCTTTATTTATCAAACTTGTCAAAACAAGCATATACCACAACTTATGAACTTGAAAGTTTGTAAAAATATGTAGTAAGTTATTAACATATTTAGTGGGTATCGTTATCTTTAAAAATAAGTTTAGTTTCTTAAAAAATTTATTTTAAAGATCTTGAAGTTTCACAACTTCTAGTCATGATTTACCAAACATATTTCTTGTTAAATTTTTCTTGTGACACAAGTGTTTACACACTTGTTTATTCACTAAAATGCTTTTAGTTTATGTAAGGTCCGGGTTTTAACAAAACTAGCATTTTCCGCTTGGTTCTTCCGAAAAACCACTTGTAGATCTTTAGATCTACATGTTTAGAGTCTTATTTTACAAGAAAATTACTTTTACTCAAGTTCATGTTTCTTGAGTGGAAGGGTTCATCATCTTTCACATCTCTAGCACTAACATACTACTAGTTCATGTTCTTGAACATGATCTAGTATGGTTAGATGATGATCCATCCCACTTCTAGCAACAAACAACATAAAATAATCACAACTAACCAAGATTTTCATGATTTACACCACTAGTTTCTTTTTATCCAACATTTTCATCTTACTTTCAAGACTTTAAGTTATGATTTTGTGTGTTCTTAATTTTTAACCATTAAATCACCTACTAACCACCATAAACAAGAACAAGATGGTGTTTTAGAGCACTTACTACTAGCACAAGGCTAGGGAAGTTCAAGAGTGCAAATGAGGTGGATAAAAGCAAATGGTGAAGGTCCTTCAAGATCCGCTTGCACCGAGCTTCGTTAGTGACCTTCTTACACCTCGATAGCACCTTAGAATAGAATATGGAAGCTTGAAAAGGATGGTGGTGTGGTGGATGTTCTTGGCTGAGACCAAGAGAAGAGAGGAAGAGGGAGATGGAGGTGAAGTTGTGATGAAGGAAAGAGAATGATGAACCATAGGTCTTTATAAACTAACTTCCATCTAGTCTTTACCCCTTAGTCTTGATGTCTTCCAAGTACATAGCAAGATCAAATTTTTAATTCAAAGAAATCAAGGGGGTGTACCCCTTGTCTAGGGCCGGTTATGGGGGGGGGGGTATATTGGTTGGATTCTAACTTGCTAGTTACTTAAACTAGTTAGAAGTTTAGGTGGTATAATTAGTGATTTAAGTGTGTTAAGTAATATATAGTGTGTTAGGGTGGTTGGGGACCCTAACTAGCCTAGAAAAATAGAAACAATGCTTCTAGCATTATTTTGGTGTTCTGGGTATTATCCGGTTGTTCGGTTAGACACTGGTTCGTTAAAGTGCTAAATTACACTTTTTAGTGTCTTTTAAGTACCTTTTTGTATCCTTTTCAATTCCCAACACTTGGGGAAGTATTCTGGATAGTAAAACGTAATTTTTGCATAATATTCATATGTTTAAATGCTGATTAGAGCTGAATTATATAAAATTACGCACTTAAAGTGCGTTTCGGGTGCTTTTTAGTGCTTATTTTTGCTTCCGTAATGTCTATATATTAAACCCTTGTATGTACTCTTGGTTTTTAATGCATTCTTGTCGTTGGACCTACACCTAGGCTCCAATTTTAATGTCTGACTGCTTTCTGCAGTTCTGTTGACACAGTGTGTCTTACCGGTGAGTTTACTAGTATTTCTGACGCAACGCTCTCGTTTATGCATAAAGCAATGTTTTGTAGTATACAACATGCATGAATTCACTTGTTTAGTATGTGTTCAGACATTGCTGACAATTAAGCACATAATTGCAGTCATTAACTAATAGTTAAAGTGTACGGAAATTACTGGTTTCGTGCCAGTTGTCACAGTCTCCCCCCGTTAAAAGAATTTCATCCCGAAATTCAGGCTGAACTAACTCTCGCTGGAGTCTTCTTGAATAGGTGGGGATACTTTTCTTTGAACTGGTCTTCACGTTCCCATGTGTACTCGGGTTCGTGCTTAGAGCTCCAACGTACTTTGACAAGTTTAACAGTGCTCCTCCTGGTCTTGTTGACTTTCCAGTCGGTAACCTCAACGGGTTGTTCTGTGAATCGGAGGGCGTCATCAATATGCACTTCATCCACCGGGATGATCACGTTTTCTTGTGTTGGACTCTTCTTGAGGTTGGATACATGAAACGTATCATGTACTCCATTAAGTTCTTCCGGTAATTCCAACTTGTATGCCATGGTACCAATTCTTTCCAATATTCTGAATGGTCCGATGTATCGTGGATTCAGCTTTCCACGCTTTCCAAATCTGACTACGCCCTTCCAAGGTGAGACTTTTAACAACACTTTGTCTCCCACCTCGAATTCTACTGGTTTTCTTTTCAGATCAGCGTAGCTCTTTTGTCGATCTCGAGCCGCCTTAATGCACTCTCGGATCTGCGCAATCTTGTCGGTTGTCTCTTGTACAAGTTCAGGACCAACCATACGTTTATCTCCAGCATCTGCCCAACATAAGGGCGATCGGCACTTGCGGCCATACAGAGCTTCGAACGGCGTGGCCTTTATGCTTGTATGGTAACTGTTATTGTAGGAGAACTCAACTAAAGGTAGATGAGTATCCCAGCTGCCGCCCAGATCCATGACACATGCGCGAAGCATATCTTCTAACGTTTGTATAGTCCGTTCGCTCTGGCCGTCTGTTTGCGGATGGAAAGTCGTGCTTAGATCTAATTGAGATCCAAAGGCTTCCTGAAATGATTGCCAGATTCTTGAGACAAAGCGTCCATCTCTGTCTGAAATGATTGAGATTGGCACTCCATGACGTGCCACAATTTCCCTTAAGTATATCTCAGCAAGCTTTCCAGTGCTGACTTTTTCTCGGATCGGTAGGAAGTGCGCAGACTTTGTTAACCGATCAACTATCACCCATATCATATCGTGCCCTCTCGGGTCCTGGGTAATTTCGTTATGAAGTCCATCGAGATTTGTTCCCACTTCCACACGGGAATCTCTGGTTGTTGTAGGAGGCCGGACGGCTTCTGATATTCGGCCTTAACCTTAGCACAGGTTAGGCACTTTCCAACATAGACAGCAACGTCGCTCTTGAGTCTCGGCCACCAATAGTATGCTTTCAAATCTTGATACATTTTTCTGATCCTGGATGGATCGAGTATCTTGATTTGTGCGCTTCGTCAAGAATGACTTCTCGTATGCCACCATAGAGCGGAACCCAAATACGCTTCTTGAAGTATAAGGTTCCCTCTTCATTTGGCACCATGTATTTTAACATACCCCGGAGGTATTCAGTCTTACGGTTCTCTCCTTTAAGAGCTTCTTGTTGTGCATCACGAATGCGTGTAGTGAGGTTCGTTCGAATGGTCATTTCCAATGCTCGAACCCTTAGGGTCTTAGCCCTTTCTTTTCGACTTAGCGCGTCTGCTACAACGTTTGCCTTTCCAGGATGGTACTTGATCTCACAGTCGTAATCATTTAGCAGCTCGACCCAACGTCGCTGTCGCATGTTTAGTTCTTTCTGATCAAATATGTGTTGTAGGCTTTTGTGATCTGTGAAGATTGTACATCGAGTACCATATAGATAGTGTCACCAGATCTTCAAGGCGAATACCACTACGCCCAGCTCCAGGTCGTGAGTGGTATAGTTTCTTTCATGTACCTTCAGTTGTCTTGAAGCGTAAGCGATGACTTTTTGGCGTTGCATGAGCACGCAACCCAAGCCTTATCGTGAGGCGTCGCAGTATACCACGAAGTCTTCAGTGCCTTCGGGTAATGATAGTATCGGTGCATCGCAGAGCTTGTTTTTAAGTAACTGGAAGGCTTCTTCTTGTTTGTGACCCCAGTCGTATTTCTTGTCTTTCTGTGTAAGGGTCGTTAGCGGTTGAGCTATCTTTGAGAAGTTCTCGATGAAACGTCGGTAATAGCCCGCTAAGCCCAAGAATTGTCGAACTTCAGTTGGGGTCTTGGGAGCTTCCCAATTCTTTATTGCTTCTATCTTGGACGGGTCTACATGAATGCCCTTCTCATTCACAACGTGACCAAGAAATTGTACTTCGCGAATCCAGAATTCGCACTTTGAGAACTTCGCATAAAGTTTCTCTTTCTTCAGTAGCTCCAAGATGGTTCTGAGATGTTTCTCGTGCTCTTTTTTCGTTCGGGAGTAAATCAGGATATCATCGATAAATACAATCATGAATTTGTCGAGATATGGTTTACATACGCGGTTCATCAGATCCATAAAGACCGCTGATGCATTCGTCAGCCCGAATGGCATCACAAGAAATTCGTAGTGCCCATAACGCGTTCGGAAGGCAGTCTTTGGCACGCTTTCTTCTTGGATTCTTAGCTGATGGTATCCAGATCGAAGGTCGATCTTGGAATAGTAGCTTGATCCTTGCAATTGATCAAACAAATCATCAATCCTCGGTAACGGGTACCGATTCTTGATAGTGAGCTTGTTCAGTTCTCTGTAATCGATACACATCCGCAGAGTTCCATCCTTTTTCTTCACGAACAATACTGGAGCTCCCAAAGGCGAGAAGCTTGGCCTTATGAATCCTTTATCCAACAACTCCTGAAGTTGTGTAGACAATTCTTGCATTTCGGATGGCGCAAGTCGATAGGGTGCCTTGGCTACAGGAGCAGCTCCTGGAACCAAGTCTATACGGAATTCGACTTGTCGTTGCGGAGGTAGTCCTGGCAGATCTTCGGGAAAAACATCAGGAAATTCCTTCACCATAGGAATGTCTTCGAGTTTTGGCTCCTCAGCCTTCTTATCTACAATGTGTGCTAGGAAGGCAACACATCCTTTCCTTAAGCACTTTTGTGCCTTCATACAACTGATGATTCGAAGAGGCGCGTTTCATTTTTCTCCATGTACAATGAGAGTTTCATTATTCGACAGAGGGATGCGAATGATTTTCTCATGACAAATAACCTCAACTTTGTTCTTGGACAACCAGTCCATTCCGACTACTACATCGAAGCTACCCAATTGAATAGGTAAGAGGTCGATGCTAACATCTCGTTCGCCAAGTTCTAATGAGCAGCCTCTAACGACTTCGCCCGATTCAACAAGTTTACCATTGGCTAGTTCTATGGAGTAAGGAATTTCTAATCTACTAGATTCTATTCCAAGTATGCGTTTAAATTCCACAGACATGAAGCTATAATCGGCGCCAGTGTCAAATAATATGGATGCAAAGTGATTGTTAATGAGAAACGTACCGGTGACCACGTTAGGGTCCTCGCGTGCGTTCTTTGCTCCAATCACAAATGCTCGGGCCTGAGCATTGTTTCCCTCTGGGCAGTCCTTCATGAAATGATCATTGCTTCCACATCTAAAGCATCCTTGGTTCCGTCCTTTCCCGTTACCGTTCTTGTTACCAGCACCGTTTCCATTTCGGTTCTTACCTTTTCCCCAACAGTCTTCTGTTTGATGACCCAATCTACCACATTTGTCGCACCTTGGAATGCGACAAGCTCCTTCATGATGATACTTACATTTTTGGCATTTAGGCATGGAGCCTTGGTATGCTTTGGTTGCAAGGGTCTTCGCCTCTTGAGACGGGTTAGCGTCACGCTTCTTGTTGTTGAAACCTTTGTTGTTACGAGTGGCTTGATTCAGATTCGAATGCTTTCTCTTCTTGTCACCGGAAGACTCAGCATGTGTCTCGGTCTTCTCTGTTGGGTTCAGTGATAACTTCTTCATACGAACACAATCTTCAGTCAGGCTGACAGCCAGAGTTACAGCCTCGGTGATCGTTAGAGGTTTGGCCGAAGTTACCATGCCACGGAACTCTGGGGCCAGTCCCCAAATGTAGCGTTCAACGCGCTTAAACTCAGGAGTCACCAAATAGGGGATTACTCTAGATAAATCATGGAACCTTCGTGTATACCCAGTGATGTCTGCACCTACCATGGTTAAGTGCCAGAACTCAGTCTCCAACCTTTGGAGTTCAGCGCGAGAGCAATACTTCTCTCTCATTCTTTCTTTCAGTTCTTCCCAAGTTAGGCCATAAGCGGCATCATCGCCCAAAGTTTGGACTTGCAAGTTCCACCAAGTCAGAGCTTCATCGACGAATAACCCAGTAGCAAAGGTGACTTGTTGATCCGCGGTACACTTGCTCATGCGGATAGTAGCTTCAGTTTTCTCCGTCCAGCGTACAAATGCTACTGCACCTCCTGTGCCGTCATAGTTCATCAGCTTGCAGTCGAGGAACTGCTTGAAAGTGCAGCCTGGAATTGATTCAATCAATTCATACGTGAGCAATCGAAGAAATAATGAAACAAGGACCGTTCATTAATTTCTCCATGCTTAGTACATTGTCTTAAGGTTACCTTGAGCTGCGTTTCCTCTAGATGAATCTCCATGCCCGTTACGTCTAGCATTTCTTGGTCCTCCACTGTCTTGAGTACGGTTCGCCTCGTACTGGGCGATAGCAACGGAGATCCTTTCTTCCAGTAGAGCGTTCAGCTCTTCAGCAGTTCTTGGCAGTGGGGGAGGAGGAGGTTGATCATCATTGCGAGCATTCACAGCTTTCCTGGGTGCCATGTTCTGACAGAACATAACACAGCAGGGTTAAACATTTGTTTGATATCGTCACACTAGACAGTAGTAGCATATATATATTCACAGGTATATACCACATAAGTGACATCAAACAATTATTACTCTAGCAGAGTACTTAGTAGGCTTGCACTGAGGGAATCTATACGTGACAAGACTTGCTGTGGTTTCTGTGCACTGAATTCCATAATTATGTATGCATCCATAATTACGTAACTCCTAGCACAGTTCGCACAGTTCGTTTCATCCTCGTATTTCTTTCTTCAGATGGGCCATCGTTTTCAGATAAAGTCACGTATACTTGTGACCTTCTACTTCTAGTATGTGTATATAGGCTAATTATCACACATAATTGCAAGTAATTTCTAGTTAACGACAAGTGCTACTCGTGTGCACCCTAAGTCTCGTAGTGTCTTTTCTAGACTCATGTAAACAGTTGCAGGTAGTGGATGTCGCGGGACGTTTTATGCAATGAAAACTCTTTGAAAAATTGTTTTCGTGAAAGGATCCTAGAGATTGTAGACTAGACTCGAGAAGGAATCCTGGTTCACTACAATCGCAGCTCTGATACCAATCTGTCACACCCCTTTCTGCGGCGGAAGCACGAGGTGTGATCATTAAAGGTTCTCATTGCATACGAAGAGTAAACATACTACATGCTCAAAAGTAACTTCAAAACATTACATTACTGAAAACATAAGTCAAGTGTTTACAACACGAGATAGCATATTGTTTTAAAAGTTACAACTTTATTTAATGATAAACATAGCGACATCCATGAGCATGAGTAAGACCACACGCACATCCATCCTAGTTACCTGAAATACATGTGAGTTTTGGAAAAAAAAAAAAAGGTCAACATAATGTTGGTGTGAATTCATGCAATTTTTGTATTTCACGATTATATACTTTGTATGAAAAAATAGTTTGTGTCATGTATAAATCAAGTTTTCATATATAAATCAAGTATCCATGTGTACACCACGTACTCATGTATAATTCAAGTTTTTCTTGAGTACCCCACGTACTCAAGTATAATTCCCGTTTTCTTGAGTACCCCACGTACTCAAGTATAATTCAAGTTTTCTTGAGTACCCCACGTACTTCAAGTATTAATCAAGTTTTAGTATGGTATGAATTTTATGTAAATAAAGTATTCCTGTAAGTATCAGGATTGTTAATGGGTTGCAAGGCCATTAACATGTGACACGACATAGGAAGTCACCAAACCTTAGGCATTTTTCTAGTTGGCATATTCTGAGACACAAAAGCACTACTCGATTCTCGCCCTCACCGAGAGTGTGGCTGCCCGGCACCCGTTAGATCTAACCTTTTGTTCTGCGGTCTAGGTATATTGTTGATTAATGGTGCTTATGTACCCTATTCGTGACACGATTTCTCGTATCATTTCTCATAACGCATCAAACTTGGTACTCGTCCTCACCAAGTGCGCTTCTTGTATTCTTATATCTCGTCACACTTGGTACTCGTTCTCACCAAGTGTGCTTCTTGTTATCATACCATTTGTAAACATAGTAATATTTGTAACATGTATTTCACCCCCGAAGTTATAAAACTGAAAACAGTTAAAAGAAAAGGGGGAGCATGAACTCACAACTTTGCGTTCCTTGCGTCGTAAACTTCACCGGATTTGCTTAATTAACGTCGTGACCTATACGCGTTTTCTTAACGTTAGTCACTAGACTTGCGTCGCACAAGTACAGTCACTCTCTTTTGTATTTATATTGTTGTGTTAAAAATATTTTATATTTTTAACCAAGTATCTTACTTATATTATTTTCTCAAAAATTAATATAAGTATCTCGTGTTTTGCACTTTGCACCCGAATTATGTATCTTGTATTTTGTATGTTTATTTTTGTGTTTATACTTCTCATGAGTATTTAGTGTATTTTTAAGTCTTAATACACTAGCACGTATAACACATACTATATACACTTAGCACAAAAGTTGGTGATCAAATAATATATATTTTTCTCTCAAAAATATACATACTTAACATAACTTTTAATCTTGAAGAAATCATCATTTCTTATCACCAAAAATTAGGGAAACCTTGGTAATATTTTTAGATACATTTTTAGGGAATAAGTTTCTCAAAAACTTATATTTTTCTAAGTGTCAAAATTTATAAAAATTTTGACAGAGTTTCCCCTAAAAATGGAGGTTTCCCATGTTTTCAAAACATGTGTTTATTTTCTTTTAAATCAACAACAATCTCAACAACACAATCTTTATTTATCAAACTTGTCAAAACAAGCATATACCACAACTTATGAACTTGAAAGTTTGTAAAAATATGTAGTAAGTTATTAACATATTTAGTGGGTCTCGTTATCTTTAAAAATAAGTTTAGTTTCTTAAAAACTTTATTTTAAAGATCTTGAAGTTTCACAACTTCTAGTCATGATTTACCAAACATATTTCTTGTTAAATTTTTCTTGTGACACAAGTGTTTACACACTTGTTTATTCACTAAAATGCTTTTAGTTTATGTAAGGTCCGGGTTTTAACAAAACTAGCATTTTCCGCTTGGTTCTTCTGAAAAACCACTTGCAGATCTTTAGATCTACATGTTTAGAGTCTTATTTTACAAGAAAATTACTTTTACTCAAGTTCATGTTTCATGAGTGGAAGGGTTCATCATCTTTCACATCTCTAGCATTAACATACTACTAGTTCATGTTCTTGAACATGATCTAGTATGGTTAGATGATGATCCATCCCACTTCTAGCAACAAACAACATAAAATAATCACAACTAACCAAGATTTTCATGATTTACACCACTAGTTTCTTTTTATCCAACATTTTCATCTTACTTTCAAGACTTTAAGTTATGATTTTGTGTGTTCTTAATTTTTAACCATTAAATCACCTACTAACCACCATAAACAAGAACAAGATGGTGTTTTAGAGCACTTACTACTAGCACAAGGCTAGGGAAGTTCAAGAGTGCAAATGAGGTGGATAAAAGCAAATGGTAAAGGTCATTCAAGATCCGCTTGCACCGAGCTTCGTTAGTGACATTCTTACACCTTGATAGCACCTTAGAATAGAAGATGGAAGCTTGAAAAGGATGGTGGTGTGGTGGATGTTCTTGGCCGAGACCAAGAGAAGAGAGGAAGAGGGAGATGGAGGTGAAGTTGTGATGAATGAAAGAGAATGATGAACCATAGGTCTTTATAAACTAACTTCCATCTAGTCTTTACCCCTTAGTCTTGATGTCTTCCAAGTACATAGCAAGATCAAATTTTTAATTCAAAGAAATCAAGGGGGTGTACCCCTTGTCTAGGGCCGGTTATGGGGGGGGGGGGTATATTGGTTGGATTCTAACTTGCTAGTTACTTAAACTAGTTAGAAGTTTAGGTGGTATAATTAGTGATTTAAGTGTGTTAAGTAATATATAGTGTGTTAGGGTGGTTGGGGACCCTAACTAGCCTAGAAAAATAGAAACAATGCTTCTAGCATTATTTTGGTGTTCCGGGTATTATCCGGTTGTTCGGTTAGACACTGGTTCGTTAAAGTGCTAAATTACACTTTTTAGTGTCTTTTAAGTACCTTTTTGTATCCTTTTCAATTCCCAACACTTGGGGAAGTATTCTGGATAGTAAAATGTAATTTCTGCATAATATTCATATGTTTAAATGCTGATTAGAGCTGAATTATATAAAATTACGCACTTAAAGTGCGTTTCAGGTGCTTTTTAGTGCTTATTTTTGCTTCCGTAATGTCTATATATTAAACCCTTGTATGTACTCTTGGGTTTTAATGCATTCTTGTCGTTGGACCTACACCTAGGCTCCAATTTTAATGTCTGACTGCTTTCTGCAGTTCTGTTGACACAGTGTGTCTTACCGGTGAGTTTACTAGTATTTCTGACGCAACGCTCTCGTTTATGCATAAAGCAATGTTTTGTAGTATACAACGTGCATGAATTCACTTGTTTAGTATGTGTTCAGACATTGCTGACAATTAAGCACATAATTGCAGTCATTAACTAATAGTTAAAGTGTACGGAATTTACCGGTTTCGTAGCAGTTGTCACAAAATAGTCCCTGAGATTTAGGATTTTTTTTTCCATTTTCATCCAAATGTTTGATAGAAAAAATAAAGCAAAATAGATGTTTGGATGAAAATGGCAAAAAATCCCAAAAGTGAAGGACTATATTGTACGAAAAAATTGTTTTGGATGAAAATGACAAACATGCCCAAACCTCAGGGACGATTTTGGCAATTTACTCTTTAATCTATCACTTTTGTGATGGTTTTTACATGAATTTGTTCTTATCTCCCTGTTCATAAATACTATTAAAATATGTTTGAATAAGCAGTTTGATTTAAGCTACAACTACACAAGGAAGTCATCCATGGTTTGTGTGATCTTTGATTGCTTTATGTACATGAGTGGTTTCTATAATCACTAGAACTCTAAAGTATCTCTTTCTTTATATATACAGTAAGGCCTGAAATGGTTGCCCTTTTGAATCTATATATTGTATTTATGTCCCACTTCACTGCACCGTTATTCGAGCAGCCAACAAACGTCACTTCTCAGTACATGTGTCTCACAGATGCATACACCTGTTGTCTCAAGTGGAGGACAACCTTGGTTGCCTTCTACAAACCAAGCTCCGCTGACAGTTTCATCACTGCAACAATGTGGACAACAACCTTCAACAGTCACTCCCCCAAATCGAGTATATATCCTTACTATTCATTTTTTCACTTCTTAGTTTTTTTATATCTATGTACTCCTAAGATAATTACATAAAGCTGTGATATATAGAGTACTTTAGTTTTTAAGTAATTTGTACAAACGATTATGGGTGGGGGAGGGGGTCTAGTTGAGTTAATCTGCAGCTTTTTTGTTGCATCATGGATAGGGGTATTCAAGTATCATGGCCCTCAGCAATGTGCAAGGCCTAAATAGGTAAAAAAAAAGTTGCTGGTAGTGCGTGCCTTTTCTCTTATTAATTACATTTTTAGTTCTCGCTTTTTGTGGTATTACCTTACTATGTTACGATTTTATGATCAGGTGTTTGTGGCACTGCTTTCATTGTTTTAGACCAAATGACTTCATTTGTGATTATCTTGCAGAGTTTCTTTGGATGGATTGGTATTTAGTTCTGTTTTCTTTAAGTAAAATTATGTGATTTTGTTTAATTTGTGTGTATACCTTATTCCATTTCTAAGGTCTCCAACTATACTAAATATATAAGGTTTCTTTTGGCACAAATTTTCCATTTTTATTCATATAATTGGTGTTTTTTGGTTTTTCTACGGGCAGTGCTTAAGTATACGTTGGAAGTTTCTGATTGATAATAAGGTTTGTTTGTTATAAATTAAATTCAAAACATGGCTGGGATCAATTGCTTCATTGCGTATTAACAAATATAATTAACTGAATACAAGAACAAATAGAAATGAGTTGCTTTGGGTTATTATTGATCTCAAGCAGGTTTATTAGTTTGAAAGTGACCCTAAGCATATTTAAAAAAGTGTTTTGAAACCACTTTTGAAACCACTGTTGGGTCAACAGATGGATGAAAACAGATGTTTGAAATCACTGTTGGGTTAAAACAGTGGTTGAAACCACAGTTGGGTTAAAAAGTGTTTTGTGGAGAAAACAGTGGTTGAAACCACTGTTGGGTGGAGAAAACAGATGTTTGAAACCACTGTTGGGTTAAAACAGTGGTTTGAAACCACTATGATGGATTGGTTTTGTTGTTGTTTATCTCTGCAGGTGATTGAACAAGCTGTTGAACAAGCACAAGCTGCAAAAAGAATAAACTTTAGTTCTATTGCCATTTATGAATTTGATTAATTAGATTTATGCATTTTGTTTACAAGTTGAACAAGCACAAGCTGGCCTAAAAGCACTTGCTTCATCCCAGAAGACAGTAAATCATCTCCGTGAGAACTTTGTTAGTATCGAGAGGTACATTTGATGATACATGAAATCACTTTTAACTTTTTATGTCTTTTGATTCAAACAAGATATAGGCAGTTGGCGTTTAGACTAATCATAGTGCTTTACTTAATCAGGTTATGTCAAGAATGCCAAACGTTAATTGAAAATCATGACCAGATTAAGCTTCTTAGCAATTCATGGAATAACTTAAACACCACATTGAAGGTACACATCTAAAGAGACCACTCCTTCTCGCTACTTCGTGAGACGGCCGTATTCTGCCAAAAGCAGGGTAACTCTAAAATTCCAGCCCAAATTTAATAGCTTGTATGCATTTTTACTGCGTATTGGTTTGGAACAGTGTTAGTTTGGAATATATTGGTTTGGAACTAAATGATGTATTAGATAATATATTTTTAATTACTGTGTTTTCTGTGTTAGTGAAATTACATCATTTAGTGAAATTAAACATGTTTTGTGGGTTCGTTATGCTTCTCTTGTGTCTAAACTTAATCAGTCGACAAGTTTAATGTATTCTTAAGTATAATGCGAACGTGAATTCATTAAATAATTTCACATCAAATTTTACATATAAACGTAGGCTTACATTCAATGTTTACGATCTACCCGCGCCCGCCGGGCGGGTGTCCACCTAGTAATCTATAAAAGGAGATTAGAAGCTGATGTAACTTTGTATACGTGTCAACCTTCTAGGCATGCCACGTAGGATATGCTGATGTCATAATCTTTATTAAACATTCCAATTAAATCAATTTTAATTAATAAATTGGTCAAAAAGTCAGTAGAAAGAGGGAGGAAAATTTGAATTTCAAAATTCAAACCCTTCTCCACATTTCAAAACGAGTTAGATCTAAACAAAACCATTTACTCTCTCCTCTGCTCCTTAATTTTGTTGCCTACACCTTCAGTGTGAGAGAAATTTCTCTCGATCTCCCATGTCTGCCATTCACTATAAACCCTAAATTTAAGGGTCGAAATCAGTTATAGCATCTTTCAGTCAGAGTAAAATTGTCATTTGAGGCTAAAATCATGAAATAAGGGAAGAGTTATGAGGGTGGCGACTAGGGTTTTTTGAAAATGTTCCCTCTTTCTAAAATCATTCAATAAACATGGTTTCTTTTCTTCTGATTTTCGTTTTTGGCCTTACGAATCCTTTGTTTGTTTCATTTCACCAGTTTAATGGCGATGCTTGGGATTTTTGGCTAGATCTGAGCTTTGATGGAAGATTAGAATGTGGTGGCTTGTGGTTTAACTCGCCGAAGTGTGTGGTTAAATGATTGTATCTAGCACTTCTTCTTTGGTAAGTAAAATTTTTAAGTTCTATAATGTTTATCCGAGTTAATTAGTTTTAAATGTCAGATCTGTTAGTAGGTTAGGATCAAGAATTCGATTTATCTCACAACAACACTTTTGATACTTTTTCTCCCTTTTAGGTTATGTGTATTCTGTTTGGACACTGATTTTAGGCATGTTGTTAAATTAGGGTTTATTTATGTTAAAATTGTGTTGTCTTGCTGGTGAGCTTGATATGTGGCATGTGGATTAAACAACTAAAGGAAAATTGTGACTAGAATCCAATTTAATGTTTTCCCCTAAAGTGACATTGTAATAGAGAAATAAAAGGCAATGCATCAGCTTCAAAAGAGTGTAGAACTGGGAACGACCGGAAGTTGTGGTGGCTGTGTGACCGAGGTACTAATCAAATTGGAGTTCGTAGAAGTAATTTTATACATCAGCTTCAAAAGGTACTTAACTTTGATTGAATTGAAGTTTTTCATAGATCTTAACTATTTCTAGGGTTTCAATGTCTGATTCTTATCTTACGATTCAAGGTGAACTACCAATCAAAGAATCTCATCTCTGGTGCCATTTTAAAACAGGTTTCTTTCAATTTCCTCTTTCATTTCTCAAAATCTGGTAATATACTTGGTTAATTTGTTGTGATTACAACCTGATTGTTGTTTAGGACTTTTAAGGGAGTGCAAAGAAATTTTTACTCTGATTTTTTAATTGCTTATAATTGCTACGTCAACTTAGACACCTCTTAAATCCCCAATGGCTGGAACTTTATATCGGGCTCTTGTGCCTGGAGCTCCCTCATTTGTCAAGGTAACCACATTCCCACTGCTCATCCCTAAAAACCCATTTACATGTTCTTCTTTTCATTTGTAGACAGAGAACCAGAGAAAAAAAAATGAAAGTTAGAGAGAAAGAGAGAGGAGAAGGAGAAAGAAAGGCAATACTTCATCATCAACATCGCAGTGGTGGAGAACGAACCGGTATGGTTTGTTTTTCCGACGTACCCCCTTGATTCCAACGACGGTGAGGATAGGTGAGACGAGGACCGGCGGGGCGTTGACGGAAGTCTAGGCATCCAACACGACGATATGAACGGAAGCGACTATTAGGGTACTGGCGAGAATACAAACGGACGATCTAACCTTGCATGCCCTGAACGCCTGCAGATCGGATGACTAGGTAAGCCCCCTACGTGTCGTTCTCAATTTACGTTATTGATACGTTCAAAGCTAAGGATGGTTCGTATTCTCAGCAGGTCGCAGGACACGCGTTGGTAAAAAACAAAGTTGTTGGTGGACTCCGTGAAATTAAGGTTCGAGTGTTCTTTCTCTTTGTATCTTGATTGGTTATGGTTAGCGTCTCCGTTGCAAAAAATCACTACCATCAATGATCATTTAAACAAGCTTCCTCCCAGCTAGCTCATTAATGTAATGAACCCATGGCATTGTGAAGGCACCCCTGTTTTCATTTTATATTATTTTTGGAGGACAAAGTCTTGATTAGTGAGCTGTGATTGCTATAAATTATATTTCATTTGATATGTGTATTGTTGATTGATTTTAGGGGACGCCTAAAATCACCATAGTGACGTAGGAAAAGAAAACACGCACTCACTCCTCAGCAGTGGAAAAGCTTCTTTACACCAGATGGAAAGCTTCGAGATGGTGTTAAGTTTCTTAAAAAAGTTCGCAGTGGGATGTGTTCCGCTTTCATGTGATCTACTTACTTTAAAGTTTCACTTGTCCTTTTTTCCTTATTTATTTATTTACTTACATACTGTAGGGAGTTGATGCAAGTATCAGGTCGGAGGTTTGGCCTTTCTTACTTGGAGTGTAAGTATATATTTTTAAATTACACAGAAACGGCCTGTTGCAATTTCCAAGTGTTTTGAACCTTTTTTGCTCTCTTTTACAGTTATGAGTTGAATAGTTGCAAAGAAGAAAGAGATAAATTAAGAACCCAGGGAAGGTATGCCTATCTGATATTCTGTTGTTGACCGTCATTGCACATGGTATTACTGAACTTTTTTTTAAATATATGTTGCAGAGAGAATTACGAAAAGTTGTGGAGGCAATGCAGGAGACTTTTGAGGTGCAATACAGGTGAAAGCATCAGCAATGGGGAGAGTGATGCATTCATCCAAGGCATGGACTCTGCAGAATCAGAGGATGTTGTGAGCGCCAGGGAGTCCCTTTCTAGCAAGGAAATAAATTCCTCTCCCGTGTGTTCGGATAATCCTATAGTATTGGAAGATATTGGTGGTTCAACAAGATTCATAGATCCAAACATTTCCGACTCCGACTCAACTGGCTCAGGCTCTTCTCAGGATGCTGAAGTAAGTCAAACCTTCCCCTCCTCCTTAGATATCAAGGAGGAAAACGAAGAGTCAAGTGAAGTCCAGTCAAAGCTTCGATTAACGGAGGATTTCTTCACTTGGCAGCGGATCATCCGCCTTGATGCAATTCGTGCCAATGGAGATTGGATCCCATACTCCAAAACTCAGGCAGATGTCTCTGAGGAATGCGCACTGTGTTTAGCTGAGGCGGTGGGATTAAAAGACTACGAGCATCTGGAAGCATGCAGGATCTTCCATGCTTCACGGCTGGTTGCCATTCTTGAGGCTTATGCACTACACGATCCTGATCTTGAAATAGGCTACTGCCAAGGGATGAGTGATTTACTGTCTCCGATAATTGCGGTGATGACAGAGGACCATGAAGCATTTTGGTGTTTTGTGGGGTTCATGAGAAAGGCACGACACAACTTTAAGCTTGATGAGACGGGGATCAGAAGGCAGTTGAGCAGAGTGTCGAAAATAATAAAATCTAAGGACTACCATTTGTATAAGCACTTGGAGAAGCTGCAGGCGGAGGATTGTTTCTTCGTGTACAGGATGGTGGTGGTGCTGTTCAGGAGAGAGCTAAGTTTTGAATAGACGATATGTCTATGGGAGGTGATGTGGGCGGATAAGGCGGCAATCAGGACGGGAATAGGGAAGTCGGCATGGAACAAGATAAGGCAGAGGGCCCCGCCGACGGAGGATCTGTTGTTGTACGCAATAGCAGGGTCAGTGCTGCAGAGGAGGAAGCAGATAATAGAGAAGTACAGCAACATGGATGAGATTATAAGGGAATGCAATAACATGGCAGGACAACTGGATGTGTGGAAGCTCTTAGATGACGCCCATGACTTGGTGGTTTCGGTTCATGACAAGATTGAGTAAGACGAGACCACATCAAAATAGCCTCTGTTGCTGCTGCTATTCACTTATTGTAACTCTCTTTTCTTTTCTTTTGGATGTCCCCAACCTACCCTACTCTCTTCAGAACCTTCTACTAGCCAGCTATATTTAATTTTTTTTTTTTTTCGCTTTGGTGGGGGGAGGACAATTATTATTGTAGTTTCTTTCAAACACATAACAAAATTAAGGATGAATCAACAAACCCAAAATTGAATATCAACTATTATTGTCTCTTGCATGCTACACAAATTAGATAGATAATGGGGCGGTTTGTTCAAATTCTAGATGAGTGATTCTTCAATATAAATGATTAAATTAGGGTTTTGATTTTGAAGTTAGTATTACTTATAATTGTTCTTTGGGTTTCCATTTTGATTTGAATACAGCAGTTGCGATCGATTAGCATCCTAATCCAGTTTCATCTGCTGATGTGATTCTTCAAACACAACAGGTAAAGGATGCGGTTTTGTCAGATTTGCATCCTAATCCAGTTTTATTTATTATTAAAAATGTTATATAGATCTTAATCCAGTTTTATTTATTATTAAAAATGTTATATAGATCTTTGTTGGTTAGCGTCTCCGTTCAATCCAGTTTCATCTGTTGATCGATTAGCATCCTAATCCAGTTTTATTTATTATTAAAAATGTTATATAGATCTTTGTTGGTGGACGTAATATTTGTAGGAAAAGAATGTGGTTTTGTCAGATTTGCAAATAGGTAATCATGAATTGTAAAGTGAAATCTGTCCTGATTGAGTTTTCGACCGGTTTGGAAGTTTTTTCGTCAACTGTTGTCTAGATATGGTTTATACCTGGTTCTATTTTTTTGACCGTATTCGAAAGAGGCGTATCATGTTGTAAGGGGACCGTAAATCTAAGCCTGCTAGAGTGTATGGACTTGAACCTGTTGCGAGGCACTTTATCCTTAACGAGGATGCAACGTCGTTTGGTCTGATGATGGATTTGGTGCAAGATGAGGTGAACACTAAGAGCTGGTATATTTTTCATTGTCATATCTCATATGGAACTGTGCAGGTTAATTTTTGACTTGATTGTTTGCAAATAATCCAGTTTCTAAGCACAAAATAGTATAACTTAAAGATGATCATTTGCGTTTATGATGCAGGTGAAAAGTCACAACCTGCATACAGACAGGGTGGATGTTATTCAACATATGATCGGTCATTTTTGTCTTTAAAGCTCCCGCCAGCTGTAAAAATATTCAATGTCCCCGCCCGCATACATGGCTTTACTAATTAAAGGTTAGTTGAGTAGAACATCCGGTTTTGCAGGATCTATCTGTCATAGTTTTGTAACCATCAAATGGGTGGAGGGCTAGGTAACACATTAATATGGATTCGAGTCAAAACAGTTATTTTTCTGGTACATACGGAAGTATTCGGGTCAGGTCAACATGAAACATTTCTTTCCTGTAGTTTTGGTAAACAAGTGATACAATTATAATGGTTACATGATATAATGAAATGATATAGGATGTTTTATGCATTAGTAAACGACTCAAAATTACCCATTATATATAATTTTTTTATACAAACCGACTCGATTCATATGAGAATGTGTCAAAGTCACGACGAGTAAACTCTTGCAAGCAGGGGCGGAACCAGTGCTTTGTTAGCCATAGCACGGGCTACGGCTCAAGTCGGTATTGGTAGTGTATTTTTTATATATTTTTTTTCGTTCTTATACGAACGATACCCCTAAAATAATAAAAGGATACCCCTAAGACTGTGTTATCACCACGCCATGAAATGAAATTTTCAGCTCGACAAAAACAAAAATTTTCTGGTTAACCGGAAGTTGCAGCAGCGTACTTAAAGAACTGATGAAGAAGATGTAGGCTACAGCTATGTATTAATTAATTACATTACAATATAATATAAACATTGAAGGAATGAAAAAGAAAAAGGGTCTGCAAAAAGTAAAAAGTAACTTTCTCAGTCAAACTTTATTTAATATTTAATGTTTTATTTTATTTAATTAATTGTAAAGCTTTTTTTTTTACGTTGTTTTTTTAACAGCAAAGGACATTTTATTAAATAACATTTAAAGTTTTATAGATAACTATTTCCTACGTATACATTTGTAAGTTAGGGGAATAGTGCCAGGCAGCTTGCCTAGCACTTCCCTATTGGACCATCGTTTTTTAATTTAATTTTATTTCCAATTTAAAATTACGCTTTCGTCCTTTGTTTAAAATTACGTTTTTGCCCCCAGCTCAAATTTCCTACATATACATTTGTAAGTTAGGGGAATGGTGCCAAATAAAATTATAAGTTTGCCCCTAGCTCAAAATTACGCTTTTGCCCTCGGTTCAAAAACTCACTTTTAATTTTGTTCCCAGTTTCAAATTACGGTTTCGCCCTCCATTTAAAATTACGTTTTTTCACCCAGTTCAAAATAAAATGTTGTTTTTTCCTCTAGCTCAAAATTATGATTATGCCCTCAGCTCAAAATTACGTTTTTGCCCACAGTTCAAAATAAAATTAAGTTTTTCCCCTAGCTCAAAATTATGATTTTGCTCTCAGTTTAAAATTATAATTCGCCTTCGGTTCAAAATATAATTTACGATTTTCCCCTCTGTACAGACATACATGTTATGAGAGAGAAATATTCGGCTTATTGCCCCGCAACGCGGGCGGGGCAAAAACTAGTTTGATAACATTTTAATGTTTTGTACACCCATTAATAAAAAAAAATATAAGTAACATATGTTTTAAAATTTAGTAAATAAAATTATATTTGGATCTTTTAATTAAATTATTTTTATTTTGCTACTTTATTTGAGAGTAACACTATATTAAAAGGTATGTATTCAGAAATGTTGATTAACAATTTTCCTTTCAAAATCGTTCGAATTGTGACTTGTGAGTTTATTTCTTTTCTTCTTGAGTTTATTTCTTTTATTCTTGAGTTCTTGAATTGTTTGATTGTTTTATTAGTTATTCTTGGTAGTTTTGTATGTTTATACTTTTCTAATTTTGTATGTTGATCGTAAAACTCGAGTTTGTTTTCTATGGTTTGTGCTGTCGAGAAAGATTTTTTACATAAAGTAAAAGACGACGATGTGATGTAAAGATTTCAAGCTATGAAAAAAAAGAGGACAAATCTATTAGGTATTTGTTTTACTTTATTTATTTATTATCGTTTTTTTAGTATTGTATGATTGCACGGTAAAAAAAAATTTGGGATACCCCTGAGTTAATGTTCTGGTTCCGCCACTGCTTGCAAGATAACTGGTTATTTAGAAATGACTTGGAGTTTTGAGGCGATTGTACTGTCTCTAAATTAGAATTGTTCTTTATATATATATATATATACACACACATTCTCGGATGCTACTGGGTTTGATATCCGTGTTGGATTTAAAATGTTGATATTTAATTGTGGAATTGTTATTCATGATCAGGTATAGAGGCATGGTCAATTGAACAACATTTAGGGGTTGCCGTATTTATCCCCATAGCTTTGCTTTTCAAGTGAGGAACCTTCAGGTGAGTTGAATGCAATTTAAACAACTAAAACAGTGTTTGAAACCACTGTTTTAACCCACCAGTGGTTTCAAAACACCGTTTTAACCCACCAGTGGTTTCAAACACTGTTTTAACCCAAAAGTGGTTTCAAAACACTGTTTTAACCTAAAACAGTGGTTTCAAAACACTGTTTTAACCCAAAACAGTCGATTGGTATAATTTTTCTTTTGTTTAATAGGGTAGCATCTCAAAGGAAACGGGAACAACTCAGAATCTTATACAAAAAGATCGTCATCTGCTGAAATACTTAATTTTATAAATAATGCTACAAAGCAGCAAGAAAGAGGTATCTTAATAGCGTATTTAAACACAAAATAGCGTATTTATTCTGTCAAATGTTTGCATTTGATTATAATTATTTTGTTATTTCAAAAATTTAAAAAGCGGACTAAAGTATTGATTATAGCATTTGTCATACTGATCGGTTTCAACCTGTTACCCCACCCATTTATTTTGCACCTATCTACATTGCCATACTGTAGATATGTAAGTTGTAACCATTGATCAAAAAGTTCTCATGTGATCATTTTTTTGACGATGACGAGGATTTTGTTGCTACAGGTTCGTACATTGCAACAAGGCTCGTGGCGAGATCGTATACAAAAATCTTGATTGAGGATTAGTTGGTTTTACCAAGCGTGTGAGACAATCCTTTTATCATGTGACCTTTGTTTATTTTTTTTAACTATGTTTGAACTATGTTTTATACATAACATGTCAAGTTAGTAAATAACTAATTAAAATAAACTAATTCAAATTTATATTTTTTTAAATAATATTATTTTAAAACATTGTTTGTTCCCAAAGGAGGCTGTGGGAAGGTCAATGGGCATTCTTTTGATAACCTTCCGGTGAACCGATGGCAGATTAAGAAAAGAATTATCAAAGACCTGTTATTTGGAAACAGAAACAAGCAACACTCAAAGAAAGAACCTACTACTTCTCTAAGGGTTGTTTCAAGTCGGAAAAGAACCAAAAGGGGTGAAGATGATGTGTCCAAGAAGAGAAAGCCCAAGAAAAAAACAAAGACCCGAATGCACCGAAGAGAGCTTGGTATACATCGCTTTTATGCTTTAACATTGTTTTATAAAGATATGTAACTAAACGCAAACAATTTAAATGATATATTATAATCTGTTTTTTAGTGTTTGATTTCGATCGTTATTAAACTTACCCGTGTGTTCACACGGGTCCTACAACTAGTTTTCCTTTAAAAAATAACCTAGAATTGACCGAATTCGGCAAGAAAACCAATTTAAAAGGATAAGAGATGAGCAAATGACTAAATTCAAACACTTTTATAAACTTCAAAAGATAAAATGATTAAAAGAAAAGTACAACAAATTGAAATATTTGGAGAGTACGTAATATTTAATAGTGAGAATGCTCGCGTGTTGCGGCGGGTGTCCTGACTGATATCAGTATTCAATTATGATGTCTATTATGAACCACAACCCATTCTGGGTTTCTAAACTGATAAGTGACCGTTTACTTACAGCAACTCGTTTTCAAGAAATACAAAAGGATCAGGGACAGGACTCTAGTTTTAGCTTTTAGAAGTCCACGAACATCTTCAGAGGACTAAGGTCAAAGCACTTTCAAACCAAGGAATGCACCATGCACCATAACACTGCGTAACGTTGCAAATGTAAATGAGTGTTAATTTTTTTACTTTATTTATTTTCTAAGTAATAAATATTTGTTGATGGAGAATGGTGAATTAAGAACCTAATATAAATGCTGCTAAATGGTAGCAAAGAGTACTCCTTTTTTCTAAAACCACTAATAAACAAATTAGTCAAACTATTTGACACTAGTAACCACCAAAAGTTCCTAATTATTATATAGCATAATATATGCCAAATTATGTTTTAGGATTATAATTTACCATATCTTACATTTGTAGCTTTTAATCAATATAGTCAAGGATTGGGTGGGGTTGTATAAGAATTAATAATCAAGACCTCGAGTTGCCAAACATAATACCAAAACTTGGAAGATAAGAAAATACATAAGTAATTACAAAAAGCCTATTCTTTTCCCAAACAGGATATGCCATGTATGTATCTCATTTCACACAAGAATGACAAGATTGTCATTGGCAATATAAGATGTCCATGAACGCTCTATAGCCTATCCAATTTCAATGCCATGTTAACATCATCATCATCATACTTAGTAAATCCCACCAATAGCAAAGTTAAGGTGGGGTCTGAGGAGGGTAAGATGTAGACAGCCTTACATCTACCTCTTAGGAATAGAGAGACTGCTTCCAGTGAGACCTCCGGCTCGATGGTAGTTTTGCATCAAGCCTTGGACATAAGGCACATAACACTCGGCAATTAAGCCAACGGCCAATTAGTGCATGTACTCCCTTGTCTTTCGGCTATCAACGCTACCACATGATGCATGATTAACCATCCCCCTTTTTATCATTATTTTCACGAAATTAGTAAAAGAACGTTAAAATTAGTGCACTTTCACTTTTGCCCCCAGAGCGCCCACACATATATACATTATATGCGCATACCGCAAACGGGGCGTGAATGCCATGTTAACAAATGTTCCTAAATAAATAAATATAAGATGAAGTTCAAGTCATCATTTTTCAAATAACACAGATACTAAAGCCCACAAATGTGTTGTAATTTTAAAAAATGCGAGAAAACAGTGTAAAAGATTGGTTCGTCATTCGTGCAAGCTTGTTACCACTAAAAGCGTCGGACCGTGGTGTCATAGTATTTAGTACCAGCAAACACTTTTCAAATATCTTTAAATAAATTATTAATAAACATTATTATTATACAAAACCTTGAACAAAAAGGCATAGGAGATACTATGCGTTAGAAAGAAATAGCCTTGGGTGTGGATATAACCTGTATGTGATAAAACATAATCGAAACTAGTTTTTTTTATATCGAGCGTTGCGTCGAAACCAAGCAAATGATAAAGTAAAACAAACGTGATTTGAAAATAAAGCATTTTTTTAGAAAGTCAAACCATTAGAACGACTTAGTTGATCATCGTACCGTTTTATAACACCAAATAAATACTTTATTTTGAGTATAACCTTGTTTTTAACAAAAATTAAAACGAAATGTATAACAACCCTCCAAATTATATTCCAACACCCCAAAATATATTCTAAAATATCCCTATATGTCCTAAATTATACCCCTTATGTGAAAACGGACCCTGAATACCTTTATTTTTATTGAAATTAAATAAAAAACAAATTTTTTTGGTTTCTCACGGGGCGCGTAGCCCTTGGCTACCACCTACGCGGGCCGTGACAACAAGGAGTCAGGGCGAGCCCCTGAGCCGCCACGTGTCACCACTCGTGTCAAGCCTAGTGGCGAGTCAGCCAAGCTAGGGCCTACCCTAGCTGGCATCGCGGGGCGCGTAAGCCCAGGAGGAATGCTACGCGGGGCGCGATGAAGACCAGTATCAGCTCTATAAATAGCAGACTTCGGCAGAACAATCGAACTCGCTCACATTTCTTTCTCTCTCGAAATTACATATAGTATAAGCTATTCTCGGGCATAATACCCCCTAAAATAACGAAGTTCTGCTCCGTTGTAAGTATGATAACCCCGGTTACGTATTAGATACGCTGCCCGATTGATCCAGGGTTCCGTAATGGCTGTCGTGGTTCTGCCCGACATTGTCATTGGAATGCCGTCTCGGGGAGGGTATTGCTAATGTAAATATTGGGTTATTATACTAACACATGTACATTTGTGTAATTAATAGATAATTACCAGGAAACCCTTAAAGGAAATCTAAGACAGCAATGTGAGTAATCTCCTTTTTGTAAACAGTTTTTACAAAACCTTAAATATTTTATAATGTGATTAAGCAGTGATTGAGTCTTTGTAGTTCTCCAATTACTGCCGGTATGTTGGGGTTTTGTATACAAAATGTGGAACACGTTACCATTGAACAAAGAGTTAGCCAATGTGTAATATGACCCACCAGTCAGGATTGACAGTACTGAATGAGTAATTGTGTAGAAATAAACATTGTAATTGCTCTCAATACTGTTAAAGGATAAAACTCTACTTGGTTAAATTGGGATTCACTCACCAGTATTTCCCACTGACAAAATGTTTCTAAAACGCGTTTCAGGTAACAAAATGTAAAAGCCAACTAGCAGCCAGCTGGACAGCACTGAAGGCTTGGAAAAAGTGGCTATAAAAGTTACCTAAATAAAAGAAGATGTTTTATTCAATAAACTAGGGATTTTCCCTATGAAAATGTTTGTAATGAAAACTTGGGTTTTATCCCAACATGTTTAATATTATAAAAGCGTGGTATTTACTCTGATAAATATTTCCTAACTACGGTCCTGATGAAATTTCCACTGCCAAAAAATGATAAACACAGATACCACCGAAACTGGTCTCGCGGCCGCCCGTACCCGGGACAGATAGGGGACGGGGGTTGCGACAGAAGGTGGTATCAGAGCTAAGCCACTGATTCAGCCACAGAAGTGTTCTGCTGACTTCAAGATATTATTCAAATTGTTAGGAAATTAATTATGTAAATACGTGCATATCTGTATTTTATTGTTGTGTGTTATTTGACTATTTGTAAGTTTACAGTATGAGTGATCAAGGACCCTCCGACGCTTATCGTCAGTTATCCGGATCACCTAGGAGTGAAGGTACCTCTTCACAGCCTGCCCTCTCTGGGTATTCAGCTGACAATGAAGAAGGGATGTTTGTGTTTAAGGCTCAGTCTGAAGAGCCATTCCCTCAAAAAAAAAAGAGGATGGTTCAGTAAGGGAGCACACGAGCGTAGGAAAAGAATGAAAAAGTTGCAACAGCAGCGAGTCCTGGCAGCCGCTAAGCGAGAGACAGATGCCCATACACAGGATATGCTTAATAGAAGCTTAGTCAATTTTCATATCCTAGCAACCACAGCTACCGACCCAAACCTGGAGCAACTAGTAGCCCCTCAACCATTACCCTTGTTTCCCATGCAGCCAATGGAGATAGAAAATAACCCAGAAAACCAAGTCCAGATGCATGATTTCAACCTAGAGGAGATACCTAGGGTACCAGCACCCAATCCCTTAGACCCAGATTACGATCCATGGTTCGATGATCATAGGGATTATGTGCAACGCTACCACCTAACAGATGAACCCATGTCAAACTTAACAGCTTACCCAGGTCTGGACCCTCTAGATCCCTACTATGATAATGATGAATACATTAGGGAGATCTTAGAGAATCCATACCCTCAGGAGGAACTCATGCCCCAGTACCCAGACCCAGTACCAGCACCTGCACCCCCAATGAGTGCAGAAAATGTGCAAGAACTCCGAACTTTTGAAGAAGAGATTTTAGAAAGTAGCGAGAGGATGAGACAGGTTGGAGAACGACTAGTCTGGAAGTACGACGAGCGTAATATGGAGTTCTGGATGAACCCATATCAGTGAAGGTGATGGAGGAAATAGTAATAATAATATATATATAATATGTGAAAAAAAATACAATATATATGTGTAATAATAATAATAATATATGTCGTAGTATAGACCACTTCGTGGTTAGTGATACATAGTAATATTGTAATTTTAATTCCAGTTTTAGTGTGCATTAGACGCATACTATATAAGAAAGAGTAAGACGCATACTATTTTGCACCTATCTACATTGCCATACTGTAGATATGTAAGTTGTAACCATTGATCATAAAGTTCTCATGTGATCATTTTTTTGACGATGACGAGGATTTTGTTGCTACAGGTTCGTACATTGCAACAAGGCTCGTGGCGAGATCGTATACAAAAATCTTGATTGAGGATTAGTTGGTTTTACCAAGCGTGTGAGACAATCCTTTTATCATGTGACCTTTGTTTATTTTTTTTAACTATGTTTGAACTATGTTTTATACATAACATGTCAAGTTAGTAAATAACTAATTAAAATAAACTAATTCAAATTTATATTTTTTTAAATAATATTATTTTAAAACATTGTTTGTTCCCAAAGGAGGCTGTGGGAAGGTCAATGGGCATTCTTTTGATAACCTTCCGGTGAACCGATGGCAGATTAAGAAAAGAATTATCAAAGACCTGTTATTTGGAAACAGAAACAAGCAATACTCAAAGAAAGAACCTACTACTTCTCTAAGGGTTGTTTCAAGTCGGAAAAGAACCAAAAGGGGTGAAGATGATGTGTCCAAGAAGAGAAAGCCCAAGAAAAAAACAAAGACCCGAATGCACCGAAGAGAGCTTGGTATACATCGCTTTTATGCTTTAACATTGTTTTATAAAGATATGTAACTAAACGCAAACAATTTAAATGATATATTATAATCTGTTTTTTAGTGTTTGATTTCGATCGTTATTAAACTTACCCGTGTGTTCACACGGGTCCTACAACTAGTTTTCCTTTAAAAAATAACCTAGAATTGACCGAATTCGGCAAGAAAACCAATTTAAAGGGATAAGAGATGAGCAAATGACTAAATTCAAACACTTTTATAAACTTCAAAAGATAAAATGATTAAAAGAAAAGTACAACAAATTGAAATATTTGGAGAGTACGTAATATTTAATAGTGAGAATGCTCGCGTGTTGCGGCGGGTGTCCTGACTGATATCAGTATTCAATTAGGATGTCTATTATGAACCACAACCCATTCTGGGTTTCTAAACTGATAAGTGACCGTTTACTTACAGCAACTCGTTTTCAAGAAATACAAAAGGATCAGGGACAGGACTCTAGTTTTAGCTTTTAGAAGTCCACGAACATCTTCAGAGGACTAAGGTCAAAGCACTTTCAAACCAAGGAATGCACCATGCACCATGCACCATAACACTGCGTAACGTTGCAAATGTAAATGAGTGTTAATTTTTTTACTTTATTTATTTTCTAAGTAATAAATAATTGTTGATGGAGAATGGTGAATTAAGAACCTAATATAAATGCTGCTAAATGGTAGCAAAGAGTACTCCTTTTTTCTAAAACCACTAATAAACAAATTAGTCAAACTATTTGACACTAGTAACCACCAAAAGTTCCTAATTATTATATAGCATAATATATGCCAAATTATGTTTTAGGATTATAATTTACCATATCTTACATTTGTAGCTTTTGATCAATATAGTCAAGGATTGGGTGGGGTTGTATAAGAATTAATAATCAAGACCTCGAGTTGCCAAACATAATACCAAAACTTGGAAGATAAGAAAATACATAAGTAATTACAAAAAGCCTATTCTTTTCCCAAACAGGATATGCCATGTATGTATCTCATTTCACACAAGAATGACAAGATTGTCATTGGCAATATAAGATGTCCATGAACACTCTATAGCCTATCCAATTTCAATGCCATGTTAACATCATCATCATCATACTTAGTAAATCCCACCAATAGCAAAGTTAAGGTGGGGTCTGAGGAGGGTAAGATGTAGACAGCCTTACATCTACCTCTTAGGAATAGAGAGACTGCTTCCAGTGAGACCTCCGGCTCGATGGTAGTTTTGCATCAAGCCTTGGACATAAGGCACATAACACTGGGCAATTAAGCCAACGGCCAATTAGTGCATGTACTCCCTTGTCTTTCGGCTATCAACGCTACCACATGATGCATGATTAACCATCCCCCTTTTTATCATTATTTTCACGAAATTAGTAAAAGAACGTTAAAATTAGTGCACTTTCACTTTTGCCCCCAGAGCGCCCACACATATATACATTATATGCGCATACCGCAAACGGGGCGTGAATGCCATGTTAACAAATGTTCCTAAATAAATAAATATAAGATGAAGTTCAAGTCATCATTTTTCAAATAACACAGATACTAAAGCCCACAAATGTGTTGTAATTTTAAAAAATGCGAGAAAACAGTGTAAAAGATTGGTTCGTCATTCGTGCAAGCTTGTTACCACTAAAAGCGTCGGACCGTGGTGTCATAGTATTTAGTACCAGCAAACACTTTTCAAATATCTTTAAATAAATTATTAATAAACATTATTATTATACAAAACCTTGAACAAAAAGGCATAGGAGATACTATGCGTTAGAAAGAAATAGCCTTGGGTGTGGATATAACCTGTATGTGATAAAACATAATCGAAACTAGTTTTTTTTTATATCGAGCGTTGTGTCGAAACCAAGCAAATGATAAAGTAAAACAAACGTGATTTGAAAATAAAGCATTTTTTTAGAAAGTCAAACCATTAGAACGACTTAGTTGATCATCGTACCGTTTTATAACACCAAATAAATACTTTATTTTGAGTATAACCTTGTTTTTAACAAAAATTAAAACGAAATGTATAACAACCCTCCAAATTATATTCCAACACCCCAAAATATATTCTAAAATATCCCTACATGTCCTAAATTATACCCCTTATGTGAAAACGGGCCCTGAATACCTTTATTTTTATTGAAATTAAATAAAAAACAAATTTTATTGGTTTCTCACGGGGCGCGTAGCCCTTGGCTACCACCTACGCGGGCCGCGACAACAAGGAGTCAGGGCGAGCCCCTGAGCCGCCACGTGTCACCACTCGTGTCAAGCCTAGTGGCGAGTCAGCCAAGCTAGGGCCTACCCTAGCTGGCCTCGCGGGGCGCGTAAGCCCAGGAGGAATGCTACGCGGGGTGCGAGGAAGACCAGTATCAGCTCTATAAATAGCAGACTTCGGCAGAACAATCGAACTCGCTCACATTTCTTTCTCTCTCGAAATTACATATAGTATAAGCTATTCTCGGGCATAATACCCCCTAAAATAACGAAGTTCTGCCCCGTTGTAAGTATTATAACCCCGGTTACGTATTAGATACGCTGCCCGATTGATCCAGGGTTCCGTAATGGCTGTCGTGGTTCTGCCCGACATTGTCATTGGAATGCCGTCTCGGGGAGGGTATTGCTAATGTAAATATTGGGTTATTATACTAACACATGTACATTTGTGTAATTAATAGATAATTACCAGGAAACCCTTAAAGGAAATCTAAGACAGCAATGTGAGTAATCTCCTTTTTGTAAACAGTTTTTACAAAACCTTAAATATTTTATAATGTGATTAAGCAGTGATTGAGTCTTTGTAGTTCTCCAATTACTGCCGGTATGTTGGGGTTTTGTATACAAAATGTGGAACACGTTACCATTGAACAAAGAGTTAGCCAATGTGTAATATGACCCACCAGTCAGGATTGACAGTACTGAATGAGTAATTGTGTAGAAATAAACATTGTAATCGCTCTCAATACTGTTAAAGGATAAAACTCTACTTGGTTAAATTGGGATTCACTCACCAGTATTTCCCACTGACAAAATGTTTCTAAAACGCGTTTCAGGTAACAAAATGTAAAAGCCAACTAGCAGCCAGCTGGACAGCACTGAAGGCTTGGAAAAAGTGGCTATAAAAGTTACCTAAATAAAAGAAGATGTTTTATTCAATAAAATAGGGATTTTCCCTATGAAAATGTTTGTAATGAAAACTTGGGTTTTATCCCAACATGTTTAATATTATAAAAGCGTGGTATTTACTCTGATAAATATTTCCTAACTACGGTCCTGATGAAATTTCCGCTGCCAAAAAATGATAAACACAGATACCACCGAAACTGGTCTCGCGGCCGCCCGTACCCGGGACATATAGGGGACGGGGGTTGCGACAGAAGGTGGTATCAGAGCTAAGCCACTGATTCAGCCACAGAAGTGTTCTGCTGACTCCAAGATATTATTCAAATTGTTAGGAAATTAATTATGTAAATACGTGCATATCTGTATTTTATTGTTGTGTGTTATTTGACTATTTGTAAGTTTACAGTATGAGTGATCAAGGACCCTCCGACGCTTATCGTCAGTTATCCGGATCACCTAGGAGTGAAGGTACCTCTTCACAGCCTGCCCTCTCTGGGTATTCAGCTGACAATGAAGAAGGGATGTTTGTGTTTAAGGCTCAGTCTGAAGAGCCATTCCCTCAAAATAAGAGAGGATGGTTCAGTAAGGGAGCACACGAGCGTAGGAAAAGAATGAAAAAGTTGCAACAGCAGCGAGTCCTGACAGCCGCTAAGCGAGAGACAGATGCCCATACACAGGATATGCTTAATAGAAGCTTAGTCAATTTTCATATCCTAGCAACCACAGCTGCCGACCCAAACCTGGAGCAACTAGTAGCCCCTCAACCATTACCCTTGTTTCCCATGCAGCCAATGGAGATAGAAAATAACCCAGAAAACCAAGTCCAGATGCATGATT
This sequence comes from Helianthus tuberosus, assembly GCA_030545235.1. NCBI lineage: Eukaryota > Viridiplantae > Streptophyta > Magnoliopsida > Asterales > Asteraceae > Helianthus > Helianthus tuberosus. The sequence goes on from JARYGA010013133.1 coordinate 32,438, forward strand.
TCAACCTAGAGGAGATACCTAGGGTACCAGCACCCAATCCCTTAGACCCAGATTACGATCCATGGTTCGATGATCATAGGGATTATGTGCAACGCTACCACCTAACAGATGAACCCATGTCAAACTTAACAGCTTACCCAGGTCTGGACCCTCTAGATCCCTACTATGATAATGATGAATACATTAGGGAGATCTTAGAGAATCCATACCCTCAGGAGGAACTCATGCCCCAGTACCCAGACCCAGTACCAGCACCTGCACCCTCAATGAGTGCAGAAAATGTGCAAGAACTCCGAACTTTCGAAGAAGAGATTTTAGAAAGTAGCGAGAGGATGAGACAGGTTGGAGAACGACTAGTCTGGAAGTACGACGAGCGTAATATGGAGTTCTGGATGAACCCATATCAGTGAAGGTGATGGAGGAAATAGTAATAATAATATAATAATATATATATAATATGTGAAAAAAAATATAATATATATGTGTAATAATAATAATATATGTCGTAGTATAGACCACTTCGTGGTTAGTGATACATAGTAATATTGTAATTTTAATTCCAGTTTTAGTGTGCATTAGACGCATACTATATAAGAAAGAGTAAGACGCATACTATTTTGCACCTATCTACATTGCCATACTGTAGATATGTAAGTTGTAACCATTGATCATAAAGTTCTCATGTGATCATTTTTTTGACGATGACGAGGATTTTGTTGCTACAGGTTCGTACATTGCAACAAGGCTCGTGGCGAGATCGTATACAAAAATCTTGATTGAGGATTAGTTGGTTTTACCAAGCGTGTGAGACAATCCTTTTATCATGTGACCTTTGTTTATTTTTTTTTAACTATGTTTGAACTATGTTTTATACATAACATGTCAAGTTAGTAAATAACTAATTAAAATAAACTAATTCAAATTTATATTTTTTTAAATAATATTATTTTAAAACATTGTTTGTTCCCAAAGGAGGCTGTGGGAAGGTCAATGGGCATTCTTTTGATAACCTTCCGGTGAACCGATGGCAGATTAAGAAAAGAATTATCAAAGACCTGTTATTTGGAAACAGAAACAAGCAACACCCAAAGAAAGAACCTACTACTTCTCTAAGGGTTGTTTCAAGTCGGAAAAGAACCAAAAGGGGTGAAGATGATGTGTCCAAGAAGAGAAAGCCCAAGAAAAAAACAAAGACCCGAATGCACCGAAGAGAGCTTGGTATACATCGCTTTTATGCTTTAACATTGTTTTATAAAGATATGTAACTAAACGCAAACAATTTAAATGATATATTATAATATGTTTTTTAGTGTTTGATTTCGATCGTTATTAAACTTACCCGTGTGTTCACACGGGTCCTACAACTAGTTTTCCTTTAAAAAATAACCTAGAATTGACCGAATTCGGCAAGAAAACCAATTTAAAAGGATAAGAGATGAGCAAATGACTAAATTCAAACACTTTTATAAACTTCAAAAGATAAAATGATTAAAAGAAAAGTACAACAAATTGAAATATTTGGAGAGTACGTAATATTTAATAGTGAGAATGCTCGCGTGTTGCGACGGGTGTCCTGACTGATATCAGTATTCAATTATGATGTCTATTATGAACCACAACCCATTCTGGGTTTCTAAACTGATAAGTGACCGTTTACTTACAGCAACTCGTTTTCAAGAAATACAAAAGGATCAGGGACAGGACTCTAGTTTTAGCTTTTAGAAGTCCACGAACATCTTCAGAGGACTAAGGTCAAAGCACTTTCAAACCAAGGAATGCACCATGCACCATAACACTGCGTAACGTTGCAAATGTAAATGAGTGTTAATTTTTTTACTTTATTTATTTTCTAAGTAATAAATAATTGTTGATGGAGAATGGTGAATTAAGAACCTAATATAAATGCTGCTAAATGGTAGCAAAGAGTACTCCTTTTTTCTAAAACCACTAATAAACAAATTAGTCAAACTATTTGACACTAGTAACCACCAAAAGTTCCTAATTATTATATAGCATAATATATGCCAAATTATGTTTTAGGATTATAATTTACCATATCTTACATTTGTAGCTTTTGATCAATATAGTCAAGGATTGGGTGGGGTTGTATAAGAATTAATAATCAAGACCTCGAGTTGCCAAACATATTACCAAAACTTGGAAGATAAGAAAATACATAAGTAATTACAAAAAGCCTATTCTTTTCCCAAACAGGATATGCCATGTATGTATCTCATTTCACACAAGAATGACAAGATTGTCATTGGCAATATAAGATGTCCATGAACGCTCTATAGCCTATCCAATTTCAATGCCATGTTAACATCATCATCATCATACTTAGTAAATCCCACCAATAGCAAAATTAAGGTGGGGTCTGAGGAGGGTAAGATGTAGACAGCCTTACATCTACCTCTTAGGAATAGAGAGACTGCTTCCAGTGAGACCTCCGGCTCGATGGTAGTTTTGCATCAAGCCTTGGACATAAGGCACATAACACTCGGCAATTAAGCCAACGGCCAATTAGTGCATGTACTCCCTTGTCTTTCGGCTATCAACGCTATCACATGATGCATGATTAACCATCCCCCTTTTTATCATTATTTTCACGAAATTAGTAAAAGAACGTTAAAATTAGTGCACTTTCACTTTTGCCCCCAGAGCGCCCACACATATATACATTATATGCGCATACCGCAAACGGGGCGTGAATGCCATGTTAACAAATGTTCCTAAATAAATAAATATAAGATGAAGTTCAAGTCATCATTTATCAAATAACACAGATACTAAAGCCCACAAATGTGTTGTAATTTTAAAAAATGCGAGAAAACAGTGTAAAAGATTGGTTCGTCATTCGTGCAAGCTTGTTACCACTAAAAGCGTCGGACCGTGGTGTCATAGTATTTAGTACCAGCAAACACTTTTCAAATATCTTTAAATAAATTATTAATAAACATTATTATTATACAAAACCTTGAACAAAAAGGCATAGGAGATACTATGCGTTAGAAAGAAATAGCCTTGGGTGTGGATATAACCTGTATGTGATAAAACATAATCGAAACTAGTTTTTTTTATATCGAGCGTTGATTCGAAACCAAGCAAATGATAAAGTAAAACAAACGTGATTTGAAAATAAAGCATTTTTTTAGAAAGTCAAACCATTAGAACGACTTAGTTGATCATCGTACCGTTTTATAACACCAAATAAATACTTTATTTTGAGTATAACCTTGTTTTTAACAAAAATTAAAACGAAATGTATAACAACCCTCCAAATTATATTCCAACACCCCAAAATATATTCTAAAATATCCCTATATGTCCTAAATTATACCCCTTATGTGAAAACGGGCCCTGAATACCTTTATTTTTATTGAAATTAAATAAAAAACAAATTTTATTGGTTTCTCACGGGGCGCGTAGCCCTTGGCTACCACCTACGCGGGCCGCGACAACAAGGAGTCAGGGCGAGCCCCTGAGCCGCCATGTGTCTCCACTCGTGTCAAGCCTAGTGGCGAGTCAGCCAAGCTAGGGCCTACCCTAGCTGGCCTCGCGGGGCGCGTAAGCCCAGGAGGAATGCTACGCGGGGCGCGAGGAAGACCAGTATCAGCTCTATAAATAGCAGACTTCGGCAGAACAATCGAACTCGCTCACATTTCTTTCTCTCTCGAAATTACATATAGTATAAGCTATTCTCGGGCATAATACCCCCTAAAATAACGAAGTTCTGCCCCGTTGTAAGTATTATAACCCCGGTTACGTATTAGATACGCTGCCCGATTGATCCAGGGTTCCGTAATGGCTGCCGTGGTTCTGCCCGACATTGTCATTGGAATGCCGTCTCGGGGAGGGTATTGCTAATGTAAATATTGGGTTATTATACTAACACATGTACATTTGTGTAATTAATAGATAATTACCAGGAAACCCTTAAAGGAAATCTAAGACAGCAATGTGAGTAATCTCCTTTTTGTAAACAGTTTTTACAAAACCTTAAATATTTTACAATGTGATTAAGCAGTGATTGAGTCTTTGTAGTTCTCCAATTACTGCCGGTATGTTGGGGTTTTGTATACAAAATGTGGAACACGTTACCATTGAACAAAGAGTTAGCCAATGTGTAATATGACCCACCAGTCAGGATTGACAGTACTGAATGAGTAATTTGTAGAAATAAACATTGTAATCGCTCTCAATACTGTTAAAGGATAAAACTCTACTTGGTTAAATTGGGATTCACTCACCAGTATTTCCCACTGACAAAATGTTTCTAAAACGCGTTTCAGGTAACAAAATGTAAAAGCCAACTAGCAGCCAGCTGGACAGCACTGAAGGCTTGGAAAAAGTGGCTATAAAAGTTACCTAAATAAAAGAAGATGTTTTATTCAATAAAATAGGGATTTTCCCTATGAAAATGTTTGTAATGAAAACTTAGGTTTTATCCCAACATGTTTAATATTATAAAAGCGTGGTATTTACTCTGATAAATATTTCCTAACTACGTCCTGATGAAATTTCCGCTGCCAAAAAATGATAAACACAGATACCACCGAAACTGGTCTCGCAGCCGCCCGTTCCCGGGACAGATAGGGGACGGGGGTTGCGACAGAATGTGGTATCAGAGCTAAGCCACTGATTCAGCCACAGAAGTGTTCTGCTGACTCCAAGATATTATTCAAATTGTTAGGAAATTAATTATGTAAATACGTGCATATCTGTATTTTATTGTTGTGTGTTATTTGACTATTTGTAAGTTTACAGTATGAGTGATCAAGGACCCTCCGACGCTTATCGTCAGTTATCCAGATCACCTAGGAGTGAAGGTACCTCTTCACAGCCTGCCCTCTCTGGGTATTCAGCTGACAATGAAGAAGGGATGTTTGTGTTTAAGGCTCAGTCTGAAGAGCCATTCCCTCAAAAAAAGAGAGGATGGTTCAGTAAGGGAGCACACGAGCGTAGGAAAAGAATGAAAAAGTTGCAACAGCAGCGAGTCCTGGCAGCCGCTAAGCGAGAGACAGATGCCCATACACAGGATATGCTTAATAGAAGCTTAGTCAATTTTCATATCCTAGCAACCACAGCTGCCGACCCAAACCTGGAGCAACTAGTAGCCCCTCAACCATTGCCCTTGTTTCCCATGCAGCCAATAGAGATAGAAAATAACCCAGAAAACCAAGTCCAGATGCATGAGACGCATACTATATAAGAAAGAGTAAGTCGCAATGCTCGACGTTTTTGACCAATATGTGTGTTGTGTGATTGTTGTCTAAATTATTAATTATTTTGTGATATTAATAAGGGTTAACTTTGTAAAATAGTAACCAAGTTTCAAGAGTGTTCTAATTAAGTCACTCATAATTTTTTTTGTTCCAATTAGGTCATTCAAGTTTCATTTGACATTTCAATCATAGATATTTTACCTAAATAGAAGGTCATCCATCCTATATGGCATTTATTTAGGTTTTTTATTTAAAAAATTTGTTGACTGCACATAAATGCCAAATGGGTTAGAAAAAAAATGCGAAATAGATTTAAATTTTTTTTAAAACATTGTAGAAAAGTTTACAAAAATGCGAAAAAATTAAAAAATGTGATTTTTTTTTTTCAAAATCTCTAAATAGTTATCAAAATTTTTATAAAATCATGAAAAATAGTTAGATGTCAGTAAATTTTTAATGAAAGAAAGTACTAAGTACTCCTATGCCAAAAGCATTTAAATTATAGTCATAAAAAAAGATAAACAACTAACCATAAATAAATGCCATGTAGGACTATGACCTACTATTCTTCAGGTAAAATATCTAGCATTAGAACACCAAAATAAAGTAGAATGATCTAATTGGAACAATAAATTTTATTAGTGACCTAATTGGAACACTCCTAAAACTTCATTACTATTCTATGGCATATTCCCTATTAATAATTGGCAAATGTTTAAAATTCAGATGGACAACGAAGTGAATCAGGAAAACCAGAATAATGATAACCAGAGTAACAATAATCCAGATAACGAAAACCCGAACAACAACAATAATGGAAACCAAGTGGATAACAGTGCCATGCAACACATAGTGGCACAAGGGATAATAGATGCGATGCCATATATTATCAAAACAGTTAAGGAAGCAGAAAATAAAAGTAAACATGATAGTAAGCGACCCTCTGAACCTGAACACAGCGTAAACAATGGACCCATACTTCAAGTTCCCATTCCCAAAAGAAGAAGAACCGTGTCTTATGGTTGTTCTTATAAAGAATTCTGGTCTTGTAAACCTGTTATGGGTCATTTTCTGCGTATATATCCTGACTAATATTCTGAATTCGATTGTTCACTTGTGATCAGGATACCGGATCAAGATATTGGTGACATCCTGATACGATATCCTGGTACTAACCAATTAGTTCATGTGCAGATTATTGTAACAAGCTTCTAACGGTCAGGAGGATTTCTTCTCCTCAAGACTCGGGCAAATCAGTTGGGTTATAGACGTTGAACCCGGAAGAAGTGGACTACAACGTTTACTTGAGGAATATTCGAAGCATCCCGGTTTAATAGGATAGTTTGTTATTTTCGTTTTACTATAAATAGATTGATCGGATCAGGTTAAGGCACACACTTTTACGTACACTTTTACTCTCCTGTTGCAAGCAATCACTACACTCAAACACTTGTACTCGAATTACATTGTAACACCTAGTTGATCCGCATCATATCCTGCACTGTATCCTGATATTTGAAGTAATAGAAGAACAAGGCAGCTGCGATTGTCAGCTCCCGAGGTTTTGTGCCGGCGATCTAGATTGATCAAGGGCTTTCCTCGTACATCCTGTGTCACACTTTACATTTTTCGCTCATTGTTTGATCATAGATACAGCTCTATATCCTGAGTCGTATCCTGAAATTGTTTTTGCAAATAACTCAATTAACATACTTTTAACACATTTTCTTAGCACACTACCTCACTTAACTAATTTGATCACTTAATTGCTTCGGTAATTTTTGACCAAAACAATTTGGCCCCCACCGTGGGGCAAGTGGTGCTATTTCTACTAAAAGCTTTTGCAAAATCATTACTTGGTTTTCTATTTTCAAAACTTTTTGCTACACTATTTTCGATGGCCTCGAGATCAAACATGAGCTCTTCCACCGTGTCTGCTACAACCTCTGTAACAATTGGTTCGGTGCTTCCACCACCTCCTCCGAGAATGCAAGCCTCTTCACAGGGAACTGAAAGTCATGTGGCTCGGGATATTATCCCGGCTCGCAATATCCAGGGATCTGGTCTTGTTTTGGCTTCTAACGAAGAAATTCTAACTTTGTTTGGCAGTGTACAGGAACAGATGAGGCAGCAGCAGGAAACTAATCAGATGCTGATAAGAGAGATACAACTCTTGAAATCCGGCTCGAGTAGGCCTGCTGAAGATACTGTCACTCCCTTGCAACCCAGGGCTTTGAACTTCAGTTCTGCAGTTTATGCTGAGGATAACCAGGGGAATATTGTGCCTAGCCATTCCCAGAATCATACTCCTGAGATGCCTTCTTCAGTAAGGGTATCAACCGTGAGAAGCTCAGGATATGCTTCAGGATATGGCCAGAATCCCCAAGCTGGTAATGTATCTAATAATAATAATACTCTTGCTACTAATGGTGTTGGATCTTTGCAGGATGCAGGTATGACATCAGCATTTTCCAGGGAGCTTCAAAAACTGAAAGACATGATATCCAGTGTACCTGGGGTGGTTCAGCCAATTCCTGAAGTGTCCCAGGACAGTCACAGGATATCCCGGTTTGCGTATCCCATTTGTGATGCTGAAATCCCGAAAAGATTTCAAACCCCCAACATGAAACTCTATGACGGAACTACAGATCCTGAGGAGCATATTGCCCAGTATAGGGAAAGAATGGAAATCAACCCTATCCCTCCAGATCTCAAAGAAGCATGCTTGTGCAAGGGTTTTGGTTCTACCTTAACGGGATCAGCCTTAAAATGGCTCTTAAACGTCCCTCCTCACTCAATTACTTCATTTGCTCATTTAGTTAATTTATTTAATAGTCAATTTTCTTGCAGTCGGAGTTTTGAGAAACTAACTAGTGATCTTTACAGGATAACTCAAGGACCTCAGGAATCCTTGAGGGATTATGTGAACAAATTTAGCCGAGAATCCTTAGATATCCCGCATCTTGATGTTGCAACAGCTGTGCAGGCTTTCAAGATGGGGTTGCAAAAGGATTCTCAATTTTACCAAGATCTTGTAATGAATCCCTGCAGGAATCTGGACGAAGCTCGTAACAGGGCTTTGAGATACATTCGCCTGGAGGATGACAAAAAGATGCAAGAGAGGATGAATTCATCCACAACCTATGAATCAACCAACTGGAAATCAGAATCCTCGTATAAACCATATCGCTCTAAACCGTATGGAAGAAATGATGGCAAAAAAGTGAATGCTGTTGAAGATGAGGATCCTGAGGAGTATCCTGAGTTGTCTGAATATTGTTTTTCTGTTAACATACCTGAACTGATGTATGCTATGCAGGGTTTAAGAGACAAAGCAAGGTGGCCCCGAAAGAATCAACAGAAGGCTGATTGGAAGGACAAGTCTAAATGGTGTGCTTTCCATGAGGATTTCGGACATGTTACTGAGGATTGCATCGCTTTGAGAAAGGAAATAAGTTATCTCTTGAGTAAGGGATATCTGAAGGACCTCTTGGGAAGAAAGAAGAATAAGGGTCAGGATTCTGAGAAGGATCCTGAACGTGCAGCATCACCTCCTGCGGATGCAAAAATAATTAACTTTATTTCGGGAGGATCCGACATCTGCGGCACATCATATTCTGCGGCAAAAAGACACGCGAAGGAAGCCAAAGCAGAGAGGGGAGATAAGCCGACAAGGATGTCAACCCTCACGACTGACAAAGTGATCACGTTTGATAATGATGACAGGGATACTGTTCAGGATCCTCATCATGATGCTTTAGTAATAACATTATATGTTGCTAACCATTTTGTGCGCATGATATTAGTGGATAATGGCAGCTCAGTCAACATAATTCAGCTGGAAACATTGAAGAGGATGAATGTATCCCCAATGGATATTACTTCGAAGTCCACTGTGCTCATTGGTTTCAGCGGAGAAGCTAGGAATACCGTAGGAGAGATAAAGTTGCCCGTGTATATTCAAGGGGTCAACTCAATGCAGCGCTTTTGTGTCATGGACTCTCTATCCTGCTATAATATTATATTAGGTAGGCCTTGGATCCATGATATGAAAGTTGTTCCGTCAACCTACCATCAATGCATCAAGATCCCAACTCCTTGGGGAGTTGTCAAGGTGGAAAGTGATCAACAGGAAGCAAAGGAGTATTATTCTTCTTCGATGAAATCCTCAACAAAACCTAGTGCAGCATAGCAATTAAAGATTTGAGGCCAGGATATCATGGAGGCTTCAGAGCAGGATGTAAAGAAAGTTATCCTGGATCAGAATAATCCGGATATCTCGGTGCTCGTGGGAACCAATATCCCTCAGGATATTGAAGATCGATTGACTAATTTTTTGAAATGCAGGATGTCAACATTCGCGTTGAAGCACGAGGATATGACAGGTATTTCCAAGGATATTATAACACATAAGCTCGGTATTGACAGGTCATTCAAGCCTGTCCAACAAAAGAGAAGGAAGTTTGCTCCGGAGCGAAATGTGATTATTCAGGAAGAAGTAGAAAGGTTATTGAAGTCCAAAATGATCAGAGAAGTCAAGTTTCCAAGATGGCTAGCAAACGTAGTGGTGGTGCAGAAGAAGAATGGGAAATGGAGAGTTTGTGTAGATTACACAGACTTAAACAAAGCTTGTCCCAAAGACCCATTTCCTCTTCCTCATATTGACTCAATGGTGGATGCTACTGCCAGCCATGAGATGTTAACCTTCATGGATGCATCTTCAGGATTCCAGCAGATCCAAATGGAACCTTCAGACCAGGAGGATACTGCCTTCATGACACCAACATGTATATATTGTTACACTGCTATGCCCTTTGGTTTGAAAAATGCAGGTGCAACATATCAAAGATTGGTAAACATGATGTTCAAAGAAAAGCTGGGGGACACCATGGAGGTGTACATCGATGATATGGTAGTAAAATCTAAGAAGGCTGAGGATCACCTCCAGGATATTAAGGGAGCATTTGATATCCTGGATCAGTATAACATGAAGCTAAATCCTGCTAAGTGCCATTTTGGAGTGGGGGCAGGAAAGTTTCTAGGATATATGGTGACTAAAAGAGGGATAGAAGCGAGCCCGGAATAGATTAAAGCTATCCTGGATATTAAATCACCTTCAAATATGAAGGATGTCCAATGGTTAACAGGGCGAGTAGCAGCATTAAACAGATTTATTTCAAGATCCTCAGAAAAATGCAAGGAATTTTATGATATCCTGAAGAAGAATAAGAAGTTCGAATGGGGAGTGAAGCATGAAGCAGCCTTGCAGGATTTGAAGCAGTATCTTTCAACTGCACCCCTATTGATGAAGCCTGAGGATGGTGAACCATTATCCCTGTATCTTGCAGTATCAGGGAATGCAGTAAGTGTTGTCCTTGTAAAGGATCATGAAGGTCAGCAGTATCCTGTTTATTATGTTAGTAAAAGTTTATTAGATGCTGAAACTAGGTATTCTCACTTAGAGAAATTGATATTAGCCCTAGTTATGGCATCAACAAAACTTAGACATTATTTTGAAACACATAGGATTCACGTTAAAACCAACTATCTTGTTAAAAATGTGCTTAGGAAACCCGAGATGTCAGGTAGGATGGCTAAATGGTCGGTGAAATTAAGTGCCTTTGATCTAGTATATGAGCCTAGAAATGCCATAAAGTCTCAGGCTTTAGCTGACTTTGTGGCTGATTTCAGTAGTGATATTCAAAATGAAGTAGACCTAGAAGTACAACAGCTAGGAGAAAACTTAGAATCCTAGACGTTATATACTGATGGTGCATCTAATGTAAGAGGTGTAGGTTTGGGTATACTACTAAAATCGCCACAGGGGGACATATTACCCCAGGCTATTAGATGTGAGTTTCCTGCCACTAATAATGAAGCAGAATATGAAGCTTTAATTGCAGGACTAGAATTGGCTAAAAGTATTGTAACAACTCTCATCAAAAGTTATAATTATTAAATTAATTTGTCCAATAGGAAACCCTAATTGAGACACCCAAGTGATTCTAAACAAACCCTAAAATTTTCAGAACATTTGGAATCAGGATTAGGGCCCCTAAAACTCATGGGGGGTTAAACCCTAGTTACGATTATCCACTTAAAACGTTGGCAAAAGAGAATTTTTACGAAAACTGTCAAGTCAGCAAGGCTAGTCCCAACCGTGGCAACCCTATGCCTAAAAATAGGTCTCACGCGGGCCACGTAAGGATAGCTTAAATCTCACGCGGGCCGCGTAAGGGTCAAAATTTACCTATAAATAGAGGACAGTGGGACTTGAATTCAGGAAGAAAAACGACGTAAAAATTCCTTAAACACGGCGAGTTACGTTCGAAATACTACAAAAACACACACAGTTCACAATTCGACGCCGCAAAACAGGGTAATAACTCGATCGCTGCTACGATTCATTTTCCGAGATCAATATATCCAATGGATGTTTAAGTGCCGCCCACATTAGGGTTATACTTTGTCGTTCGTCGTTAATTCGATGGATGAAGTATCGCACTTTGTCGTTCATTGTGAGAATTTGATCTCGTGAGTTATCGTAAATGCTGTATTGATTACTAACCCGGTTTTGTGTGCATTATTATTTAAATTAGGTTAACAAGGCTAATCCATAGAGTAAACTCTATCCGTGTTAAATCTGCAATGTGAGTCATTCTCTTTTTATCAAATCTATTTACAAAATCATGTTTATTTTCAAAGTTATAATTACGGGGATTAAGTCTTTGTAATCACCAAGTTACAGCCGGTATGTGGGTTTTGTATACATTACTTGATAATCGTCACCATTGGGGCAGCCAATTGGGGGATATGACCATAGTCACAGATTCGGTCGAGTGACAAATACCGTGGGTAGTTGGTTTGATATCAGAAACATTGTAATCGCTCTTAATACTGTAAATTATAACAAATGTGTCATTTTAGTAAATAGAATGATTCACTCAGTATTTTCCGCTGACAAAACCTTTTTCAAACATGTTTCAGGTGATCTGTTATAATTCAGGAAAAGTGCTGGGGAGCATTTCAAGCTTATGATAGTGGCTCATTATAAAATAAAGAAATATGTTTTGTAATATAAAGATTTCTACGTAAAATAGTAGTATTGTAAATTACAGGGGTTTTATCCCAAGTTGTGAAATAAAATAATCGGGAAAAATTTTAGCTTTAAAACGATCCTGATGATAAACTTCCGCTGTTAAACTCAATTAAATAAATACCACGGGATTTTCTGTCCCACGGCTCCTGAAACGGGTCAAACCGGGTCGGGGGCCGTGACAGAAAAAGGTGGTATCAGAGCCACTGAGTTAAGCTAATTAAGTATTTATAAATACTTAATTTTTTCCTGATTACTATTATGTGATTATGTGTTTTATTAACTGATTATTTGTTAGTTACAGTATGGGTAAGCAAAAGCTGTCAAGCATCTATCTTAAATTAGATAGATCATCCAGTGAGAAGGGTAGTACATCCCAAACCAAATCTTCAAAACTCTCCACAATTCCTGAAGAAGGAATATTTGTGCTAAAAGCACAATATGAAGAACCACTTTCTCCTAGAAAAAGGAGTATGATTATTAAGAAAAGTAAAGAACAAATTCGGGAAAAGAAGATTAAACGGGAAACCCAGGAATTACTTGATAAATCACATTGGGAAGATAAGCTAGATGAGAAATGGGCAAATTTGTATATGCTAGCCACAGTAGCAGAAAATGCAAATCTCTAAATAGCTTAATTTAAGTTTTAGCATCTTATCCCCTACAAATCCAGAAACCTTATGCAGGAAATAAATAAAATTACAATAAACCTTAGTATGTTTTCCAGTTATCTTTGTAATAAATTAATATGCAGTGTGCAATAAAATTTAAAAGTTATTTATGAAAATTATTGTAAAGATTTTAACTTAGTATTTTATGCATTTTGCATATATGCTACATCAGCATGAGTGGGATATCTGAAGCTTTTCAGAACCTCAATCTTTACCTGGTGAATATAGAAGTTTCCAAAGAATTTACTGGATACTTTCCCGATGTAGAACAACCGGTAGAATTCAAGGCTCCACCTTTGAACAAGCCAAAACGAAAGAAAAGAAAGAATTACGTGTGGGGAAGTCGTATACGTAGGAAAAAGCCAGCTCCAAAACTTCCTAAAATAAACAATCCTTTAGAAAAAGGAAAAGAAATTGTAACCAGGAAAAGTTCTAGACTCCAAGAGATGGAGACTGAAGCCAAAGAAGATTCTAGGCAAATGGAAAGGCAGTTTGAGGAATACTCTAAGGACATAGAAATGGAAGTTGGACAAGGTTCTAGACCGATGGAAATTGGAGAGAGCTCCAAACAAAACCAGGGAAGGACTTTTCAGGAGGAGATAGATTTTCTATTGGCAAGCTGTGAGACAATTCAGCCTGTCCATACTAATATTTTTACCTATCCTATTGAAAATCCACTCCCTATGAATTTTGAGCCAGCAATTCCAGAACCAATAGTCCACTCCTAACCTGTAGGAATGGACGAATGGTGGACAAATGATTGGCAATTTCAAAATATTGTCAACGATCCTTATTCTTTTTTTTCCACAAGTCGATCCAGAACCCCTACCTAATCCACCAATGAGTAACGAAAATATGGCTGAACTTCGCCATTTTGGTGAAGAGTTGATGGATGCGGGAAATAGAATCAGGGAAATAGGGGGACAAATTGCCTGGAAATATGATGAAAGGGAGCTTCGTTTTTAGAACGACAAGTGACGAGAGAAAGTAGGATGGTAAAACTGTGGTTGTGTAATAGTAAGAGTAATAGTAAAATTAGTCTGTAAAATAACTACGAATAAAACTCTGTAAGATATTTGTGTGTAATGATGCATACTATCATATATATAAAATGTAATCGAGAAATCGATAATTTTGTCTATACGTGTGTTGAAACTTTGTTTGATTATTTTATGTATAATTGTTATTTATCAGATACTAATAAAAATTATATATATATTATCAGATGGCAAACGTTGATAATGAACCAGTAAATGAGGTTAATCAGTCTGAGCAACATCCAGGAGATCAATATATGACTCGGCAAGATATCGAAAACATTGTTGCTCAAGGGATAGCCAATGCTATTCCAGCATTCGTTGCTGCTATAAAGAATCCAATCGAACCGCAACAAATTGTCCCTAGTAATCATATTACTGAAGATAACTTCAGTAATAGTGTAAACGGAGGCAATAATCATGTAAACCATAATAGGGAACCACATCATGCTCCATTACCCAAGAAAATGAAAACTGCAACGCCTGGTTGCACTTTCAAAGAATTCCTTGCTTGTAAACCCACTGAATTTGCAGGCAATGAAGGAGCAACTGCATCACTGCGTTGGTTAGAGAAAACCGAAGCAGTCATTGCAATAAGTAAATGTGCTAAAGATGATCAGGTCATGTACGCATCAAATCTCTTCAAAGAAGGAGCACTCGAATGGTGGAACACTGTGTTACAATCAAAAGGAAGAGTAATAGCTTATGCTATGACTTGGGAAGAATTTAAGGGTTTTGTGGAAAGAAAATTCTGTCCCGAGTATGAAAAGGAGCAGATGACGAATAAGTTTCTAAATCATCGGATGATGGGTGTAGATTGTCGTGGTTATACCTCGACATTCTTTGAATATGCTAGAGTGGTACCAACACTGGCTTCGCCAGAACCGGTACTCATTTCTCGCTACATTTGGGGATTGATTAGTGAAATTCGCAATATCCTTAAAGCTGCGAGACCACGCACTATTGACGATGCTGTGGAATTAGCTAATACCCTAACCGATGAACTGGTACGCACAAGAGATGAAGATAGGAAAAAGGAACTAGCTCAGAAAATTACCCAAGGATTTCGTGTAGGTAATAATAACAGCTTCAAGAGAAAAGGAACAGGGCAAGTTCCAGCTCCGTCATTCTGCAGGAAATGCAAAAAGAAACATTATGGAAGATGCGATATCACTTGCAATTTTTGCAAAACTGTAGGACATCGTGAAGAAAACTGCAAAAAGAAAACCGTAATCTGTTTTAACTGTGGAGAAGCGGGGCATTATAAAACAGAGTGTCCTAAATTGATCAAACCAGTAGATAACAAACCCAAGACGACCGAAGGAGCTACTAAGAAGAATGTCAGAGCATTCCAGCTAACCACTCAAGAAGCTGAACTCATTCCAGATGTAATAGCTGGTACGTTCTTAGTTCACAACGTATACGCAAAAGTATTATTTGACTCTGGTGCAAACCAAAGTTTTATAAATACTTTATTTTGCCAAGCTCTTAAGTTACCTTTAACCAACATTAAGCAGATTTTTACAGTCGAAACCACAGATGGGAATTCAGTTAAAATAGATCAGGTTTTGCAAAAAGTAGAAATAGAACTTTCAGGTCATAAATTTTCTGCAAACTTATTACCTATGAAATTAGCTGAATTCGATGTTGTATTAGGAATGGATTGGTTAATAGCCAACCATGCTCGAATTCTTTGTGATCGGAATTCCATAGAAATTCAAGCACCTACTGAAAAAGTAATCATGATTACAGGAGATAAACCACGTAAACCCATGAAGTTCATATCGGTAATGAAAGTTGCTAGTTATGAACGAAAGCAAGGATTAGTATATATGATTTCAGTAATCATTAGTACTAAAGGAAAAGAACTCAAGGAAATTCCTGTAGTCTCAGAATATCCAGATATATTCCCAGAAGATTTACCAGGATTACCTCCGGATAGGGAAGTAGAATTTAGGATTCATCTAATTCCAGGAACTACACCGATAGCCAAGGCACCTTATCGGTTAGCTCCTACCGAAATGTTAGAACTAAAGAAACAATTAGATGAATTACTAAGTAAAGGATTCATACAACCTAGCTCATCCCCGTGGGGAGCGCCAGTGTTGTTTGTTAAGAAAAAGGATGGTTCGATGAGAATGTGTATTGATTATAGAGAATTAAATAAGGTTACAATTAAGAATCGATACCCATTACCTAGGATTGATGATCTTTTTGATCAACTTCAAGGAGCTAGATATTTTTCTAAGATAGATTTACGCTCTGGATATCATCAATTGAAGGTACAAGAAGAAGACATACCTAAGACTGCTTTCAGAACTAGGTATGGTCATTACGAGTTTACAGTCATGCCCTTCGGGTTAACGAATGCACCTGCAGCATTCATGGACATGATGAATAGGATCTGTAAACCGTACTTGGATAAATTTGTAATTGTCTTCATAGACGATATACTTATTTATTCCAAAAGTCAGGACGAACATTGTCAGCACTTGCATGCACTCTTAACTTTGTTAAGAAAAGAAAAGTTGTATGCCAAATTCTCGAAGTGTGAATTTTGGTTGCAAGAAGTACAATTTTTAGGACACATGGTGAATCACGAAGGTATTCACGTGGATCCTGCTAAGATAGAGGCAATTACTAAATGGAAGGTTCCACAAACAGCAATGGAAATTAGAAGTTTTATAGGTTTAGCTGGATATTATAGACGGTTTATTAAGGATTTTTCCAAAATAGCCGTACCATTAACTAAGTTAACCTGTAAAGCCACTAAGTTTGAATGGGGACCCAAACAAGAAGAAGCTTTTAGAATATTGAAGCAGAAATTAACAAATGCACCAATCTTAGCCTTACCAGAAGGAACTGAAGATTTTGAAGTATATTGTGATGCTTCAAAACTAGGATTTGGATGTGTGCTCATGCAACGCAAAAAGGTAATTGCGTACGCATCAAGACAATTGAAAAAGCATGAAGAAAACTATACGACTCATGATTTAGAATTAGGAGCCGTAATTTTTGCCCTTAAGATTTGGAGACATTATCTTTACGGAAGTAAATTTACTGTCTACACAGACCACAAAAGTTTAAGATATATATTTGGGCAAAAAGAGTTAAACATGAGGCAAAGGAGATGGATGGAAATCCTAAGTGACTACGACTGTGATATTCAGTATCATGAAGGAAAGGCGAATGTAGTTGCAGATGCCTTAAGTCGTAAGTATTATGAGAAACAACGACGAGTTCGTGCTCTCAGATTAAATCTACAAATAGATTTAATGGAACAATTGAAGAATGTTCAAACTACAGCAATCAAGGATGATGCTGAAGGAATGAAAGGAAGAATCAAGGAATTAGAATAAGGAAATGATGGAATTTGGAGATTTCATAAGAAAAGGATTTGGGTGCCAAAGCAGGGAGAATTAA
>JARYGA010013134.1:0-19629 GCA_030545235.1 Helianthus tuberosus
AGTTTCGTCCTATTATGGGAATGAAACTAACAGATAAACAGCAATGTTTATTAGATAATTTATGGCATATTCAAACCATGCCACTAGCTTCATCATTCAAAGTACAGGTTTTAAATGCTCTAAGCATTTACTTTCAGGAACAGAGTTCAAAAACACCTGAAAGACAGTTTAAACAAAAACCAAATTTTACACATTACGTTGTATTTAGGGGTACAAAACTTGGAATTTTTAACAAATGGGAGACAGTAGCAAAACATATAATTTGTGTAGGAGGAGCAGTTTGGATAGGATATACAAGTTTTACTGAAGCTCTTCAAGCAGCAAGAACAGAGCTTGGTTTACAATTTTACATAGAACCTGAAGAGGTTAAAAGCTTTTCTGACATGGCAAAAACAAACCCTGAACATTATATAAAAGCTCAACAAGAAATTATTTCTTCATTAAAAACACAGCTTGAAGAAAAAACAAAAAATGCACACGATATACAATTGAAAATAGCATGCTAAAACAAAAAATGATGTTACTAGAAGCAAAAAATACATAGTTATTACAAAGGCTTGAGAAAAAAGAAAACAAAGATAAAACAGAGGTACACAGGACTTTTGAGTGTTTCAGGACAAGGATTCTTGATACACCTTGGCAGCAATTGTGACAACTCGGAGTTCCAAGGTTCTTTACGTGCGTGTGTTACCTCTATTAACGTTCTGTCAGATGTTGCAATTATGTGTTTATGTGAAACTCTTGTGCTTACGTGTTCATTATGCGAAACTCTAATAAAGGTGTTTGCTATGTTTGACTGTTATGAGTGAACAAATACGATTATTAACCACATCCTGTGTCGGGTCGCACACCCCAATCACTCTCGCACACTTTTGGTCCGTGTACACTTGAGCCTAAGGCCACATCCATCTTATTATTATTATGGCCCATGTATATTGAGCCCAAACCGAGCCGACCCCAACCCCCTTATATGTTAATAACTTACATAAATACTTGATGCCTTGTAAAATCCCATTTAATTATATTTCACACAAAGAACACAAACCCTAGCACTATCTGATCGACATCAGCATCATTCTGGGCGAAGCCTCTCTTTCTGTTCTAGTACATCCCCAACAGAAATTGGTTAGTGATTATAATTATTCTGATTTCGTTGATTTCTCTTGATTGTATGCGGATTATTGTGGGTTAGAATATTGATCTTGATGGCTATGTAATAATATGAATATAGGTGTTTGTTGATTTTGGTGTATGTCCACTAAATCCATAAAATACAAGTAAATCGATTGTGATATATATGTAGTCTGACATGATGGTCTTGATCTAATCAAAAGTAAGTTTGAAATTGTAAGTGGCGGCCATGTGTGTTGTTAAAATTAGTCAAAGTTAGTAAGGTTATGAGCATTAAATGATGTGATGATGTCTTGATGTGATATGACCATTGACCGATGAGTGCTGTGTGTATATGAATATGTATGTAATGATTGATTGATGATCCCATTCATATGTTTTGTCAACTAATTAATACTTCTTGTATGTTATAAGAAATCGGCTGAATTGTGTCATTAAGGGACTTTAATGATCGTGATAGGATAATACTCCATGTGTTGATATTTATGAAAGTTGAAAGGTAAGTGACTGATAGTTCAATAGGTTTAGGGTATCGGGTTTTGTGAATGATTGTAGATTGTTTAGACCGAATATAGTGCATGGGTTAATAACTGATCGGATGAGTTAAAGAATTACATGGACTTCTGGAATGGACTCGATTAAAAGCGTTGGGTTATAGGCATTTGTAGTGGGTCGGAACGGGTTTGGATGACTAAGCATGAGTTATGGAAGTGTAGTGTGAACTCGCGTGTCCGCTAGGTGATTTTACGATATCAAATGACTTGTTGTGTTACATGAAACTCTGTCACAGCTTGTATGGTTACTTGCTGTGAAGTGAATCCATTGACATGTATTATGGAGTAGCATAAACTTATGTCGTAAACATACTATGACTGGCGTGCATGTTATGACATTCATGATGAAATGCGGTTGTTTGCTTATTGCCTGAGTAAAACATGAGACTAGATACGTGTATTGAGAATTCGTGAAACTGGTTGTCTTTGGGTCATACAGGTTTAATAGCTGATGGATGGGTGTATTAATAGGTTATGTATGTATGTAAATGGCATGTTTAAGTGAGTGCATGTTAAGCATTGGTTGGTGCCCTAGATGGATGCATAAATTGTCGTGATGTGAATTACATGTGTGCGTTACGTGAGCAATGCAAATGCTTGATGTGAACCTTGAATACATGAGTTAGTTGTACGCGAAATCCATGTGAAAACTGACTGTTATCGGTAATCCTTTTAGGACCTGTTTGTTCAACTGTTAATCAAGTAATTAATCTTACCGAGCAAACCACAGGTGAGTTCACTGCTCTTTTCCAAGCATGCATCCCGGGAAGGGATATCGGGTAACGTTCCAGGGAGGAATGCAGGTTAATGGGATGTTTGTTATTACTTAGTTTCTATTATGTAAGACCCCCTACATCTACCGTGTTGCCGGTAAGGCAACGAGGTATTTAGTTGATAGCGCTATTAGGTTTGGCACCCTCACACCGTACCGAGGAGGACGGGCGTGAACTAATTACCTTGACCACTTGACCAATGCCTAGATAGAGGCATTGGGGTTGGGCATTCACATCGTGTATATATAAGACCCCTTACATCTACTCGAGGTTATTAGTTGAGCTAATTACCTCGACCACTTGACCAATGCCTTGATAGAGGCATTGGGGTTGGGCATTCATATCTTGTAGCCAGTTGCGGTAATCGAGTTAATAACAACATTAAATCTTCAAAACAACGAAACATCATATCATCTTGTTAACTGTTTTACACACGTGACTGATAACTAAACTCGGTAACAAAACTTTGAACTCACCAGCGTTGTCTGACACACTTGTTTGCATGCTTGTAGGTCATTAGCAGTTACACACTGGAACTTGTGATCTGGAGCAGCTGGAGTGGACATGGTCTTAACGAACATATTTATCTTATTGGTTTATTGATACATTACATACCTTATTGCTTCCGCTGATTACTTTGGTTTTCATTTAAACTTACAAAAAGTATTTTAGTTCAATCAAGTATTTTATCAGTTTATTGAACATGTTTGATATAATTAGTGGCTCGTTGTTGGATCGTCGCACTCCTAATAGGGACATACCCTAGGTGAGAATTTGGGGGTGTGACAGTTTGGTATCAGAGCCATTGGTTATAGTGAACTTGGTTTTAAAACATTTTTATAAAACCAGACTATAACCGAACAGTTTTGACAACAAAGAATACGACCATGAAACTCAGCTCCAGATTGCAAGGTTTGTCTCTCGTGTACTCATTGTACTGCGTAACTAGTGAACTCTTACATATGATATTACAAGTGATTGCACGTTTAACACAACAGTATGAATTTACGTATTACTTGCGCGTGTTATATGACTGATAGGGTGGTATTTCCCTAAACATTCGTGACTCACGTTTTGTGATTCTCTTTGTTGCTACTCGAGTTTGAGGAACCATTCGACATGAGTTAGGAGGAGCTGAGATGAACATGCAACTCACAATATTATTGTGGGTGCACACATAATAATAATGTGGGGTGCATGTGAGTCCCAGTGAGGCTTAACAAGTGAAAAGGGGTTCCGCTCTGTTATTTGATCAGTGTGAAACGTAATAAATTTATAGGAGTCATAACAGTGATCGTCTCCTACTCGAATGTGACCTTTTCACCTCTCTCTGAATCCTTTCGAATCTCGATGCTATCGAGTATTCCCCGAACCCCCCATCTGAATGCCTAGCGAACCGTGTAGAATGTTAGATGCTGGTACACAACGTCAATGGTTAACCTTTCCCACTTCTCATCGTATGGTGGAACTCAAAGATTTGGCGCATTAGATCCCGAGGTGCGATCACTTCTGCAACACTCTCGCAGTAAACCGTGTAGTATTTAATTAACTTGGAAGAATGATGGACAAGAGGGTAAATGTAGTGCTTTACCGACTTTAGCATTTGAACGACTCTAGTTACTGACAACGAACATCAACGATTTGACTCCAAACGAATCCTAAACCCTAGTCAACAACTTATGGGGGCCGACTTTTATGAATCAATCGGGACATAAACGATGACAATTGACCATGATGTGGAATGTGTAACTGCCAGCACAATGAGTAGCGCCCTGGAACATGGCATGGAATGTGAAGAGATGGACATTGCTTGTGAAAGATCGCAGGACTCTATTTCGAGCAACAGCATTAGAAGCGACAGTCACGATGACAGCAAGGTACTCGCAAATCATGACTTTCGGTATGGAAATGATGGTGGCTTCAACAGGGAATGGCCGATGTTAAGGCAAGACGCCAACAACCCAAGGAGCAATGACAGTTTCGGGAATTCTAGTAGCAGTAGCAACAACACTGGATATGGTACTCGCGAAGAACATTTAGGATTGCCGTGGGCGACGCCAGGATTATAGCAACATGGTGGCCTACACGTTCTTAATAACTAATCGCTTCGTCACTGCTTTGCTTAACCCTGATGCTTCTTGAAACCGAACCTGCTGTGGAATCGGCTGATGGCAAGTCAGATGAAACCGCATATGTTAGTTGGAATTCAAACTCGACCTTGTGGGACAGGTATTCGACACCGATCTTCTTTCTACTATCCTTGATGGCTACAATGCAGTAGTTAGTGAGGACTGGTTATCCAGAACTCGCGCGAATGTACCCAGTGGGGAGAAAAGTTTGTGTGGTGAA
The DNA here is from genome assembly GCA_030545235.1 of Helianthus tuberosus. Classification (NCBI taxonomy): domain Eukaryota; kingdom Viridiplantae; phylum Streptophyta; class Magnoliopsida; order Asterales; family Asteraceae; genus Helianthus; species Helianthus tuberosus. The sequence goes on from JARYGA010013134.1 coordinate 4,808, forward strand.
TTGTTATTTGTTCTAAAGCGTTAGACTGGTGCAAGGGTTAGCGCCATATCAGCAATGGAGGCCCAGAAGTGTCTACGGAGGGATTACCCCGCTATATTAACAACCATTACCGATGCTAAGGCTAAGGAAAAGAGGATCGAGGATCCACCAATTGTTCGTGATTCCTCTCGGTGTGCCACCCGAGGAACTTTCAGGTTTTCTACCAAATTGTTAAGCGAATCTCAGTTTGATTTCACGTCAGAGGCAATCCTGACTACATGCACTCTTACCGTCTTGCACCAGGAGGGTTGCAAGAGCTGTCTAATCAACTGCAGGAATTGTTGAACAGGAGTTTTGTTGAACCTAACTCTTCGCTTTGGGGAGCCCAGTTTTATCCGTGAAGATAGGCCTTATTGCTGGACATGTGTACTGATTATCGATAACTCAACAAGGTGATAGTCAAGAACCGTTCGTCTCGACCATTGTATTGACAACCTGTTGACCAGTTGCGAGGGTCGAGCTTACATTCGAGCATTGGCTAACGAGCGAACTATCATCAGATGAAGTCTAAGGGGGGGAATGTTCTTAAAATGGTATATCAAACGCGATGCGACCATTGCGACTTTGTATTCCATTACTTTTGGGGTTAACCAACAAACCGGCAGCTTTATAGATCACATGAATCGACAGTGTTTATTGAAGACGTTTTGAATCATTTCCAGGAGGAAGGAACACCCTGGGCGGCATTTGTACCTTATCTTAGAGCTACTACACGCGAAGTCTGGTGAAGTCTAACGTCTGGATTCGAGAGGTACATTTTTAGTCATGTAATCAACGAAGTGGGAATACACATGGACCTCGCTAAGATCCATCTCATTTGAAACTGATCGACACCAAAGAAGACCTTCGGGGATGAAGCAATTTCTTGGTTTCGCTAGGAAATATTGAAGATTCATCATGGGATTTGCGAGGAATGCACGGTTTTAATCTCTTTAACACAACAGGGTGCTGTGTATTCGTGGGGGACAAAACAGGAGAACGTTTTTTTTTAGATTCGATTCTACAATGCACTGAGCAACGTCTTTACCCGAGGGTACGGGTGATCTAGTGGTATATCATGATGATTCGAATCAGAGTCCCAGTTATGCGCTAATGCAACACGAGAAAGTGATGACTCATGTAGCGGAATTACAAGAAGAGTTGCACGAATCACAACCTGCGGTGGAAACCATGGTCTTTGGATTTAAGTGGAGGCATTACTTGGACGGTACCAGATGCGTTACTTAGACCGATCACAAGAGCCTCCCGTGTACCCTGGTTTTGAAAAGAGCCAAACAGGTGATGGCATCGCTGGATGGAACCTTTGAGTGACTTCGACCTCGGAACCTAAACGCGTATGAGCTTACAGCTCATCATCGACTCTAGCCTACACGATCAGATTTTTCCTGTATAACCCGAAGTACGGGAGGAGGAAATTTTCGAGCTGGGTCTATGCGGGGCATGGAAGAGCAACTTTTAGCAAGTCGGACGATATTCACTACCTCATGGAACGAATATGGATCTCATTATACGGCAACTGCAGGGAGCTTGTGTTGACCAAAGCACACCGGTCTCGATATCCTAGTTGCCTGGGTTTTGATGAGAGGCATTAGGATCTAAAGATTTTGTACTAGCAACGGGGCTTAAAGGCCTACACAGCGAAGCACGGGGACGACGTTTGACTTGTGCGAGGGCAAAGGAGGGATGTCAGAAACCTTCTGGTATGTGTCAGTGATCGGAAACACCCATATGGAAATGAGAACAGACCGCTCTGGATTTTGTCGCTAGTTTACTTACAACTCGAAACGGGAACGGTATCACCTGGGTGATTGTTGATGGTCTCACGTTACCAACACACTTTCTACAATCAACGGAACTGACGAGTCTTCACAGTTGTGAATGTTCCTCTGAGAGAGGCGGTTTTTAAGGCACGAAGTGCCAACGCCTATTACCTCTAGTTTGATCTATACCGGATTTATGACAAACATTACACAACCCTCTTGGCTCACGTATAGACATGAGCATACTCATCATCGTAGGACAAACAGTTAGAGTAAACGAACCATCCTGACACTTGGAGATATGTTGCGGGCATGTGTGTGATTGACTTAGTAACATTGGAAGGACACCTACCTCTGGCTGAATTTGCTGCAACAACTAACATTCTAGTATTCAGACAGCTCTGTTTAAGACACTGCATGGACAATAACGCTAATCGTTTGACGGCAACGCGTGACTGTCAGAAAAGCGGATAAGCTTAGGAAACACTGGGAGTTCGCTGTAGGCGAACGTGTCATAATCGAAAGTCTCACCCTGGGAGGGTGCGGTGCACTATAGAAAACGTGACAAGCTTGGCTTACGATGCATTGGGACAGTCGGATTTCTGGAACGAATCGGTGACATGGCTCACAAACTTGGGTTAACTAGTGAATTGGATAACGTTCGCGATGACATTTATGCCTCGAATCTAAGGCAGCGTTTGTCCGATAAACGCTTGTGATACTCTTATTGGAAGTCTGAGGTTAATGACAAGTTGTAGTTACTGAGAAATCTACTGAGAGCATGGACCGGGAAGTCAAGGTACGTCAACCTAGTCAAATTTCAAATTGTAAGAGTTCGTAGGAACTCAAGTCGTGACTGGAGTTCATGTGGGAACGCAATGATCGGAGTAAGCTCTAGTATCCACAGTTGTTCAAACGGTTGTATCAATTTCTGATATCATTGGCGAATTTCGGGACGAAATTTCTTTCAAGTTGGGGATGATGTGGCACTTGCGGAAAATCCACAGTCATCCTGATTTGATGTCTCGTCGCTTTTTGACTACTTATCAAATTTCGGGACGAAATTTCTTTCAAGTTGAGGATGATGTGACAACTCGGAGTTCCAAGGTTCTTTACGTGCGTGTGTTACCTCTATTAACGTTCTGTCAGATGTTGCAATTATGTGTTTATGTGAAACTCTTGTGCTTACGTGTTCATTATGCGAAACTCTAATAAAGGTGTTTGCTATGTTTGACTGTTATGAGTGAACAAATACGATTATTAACCACATCCTGTGTCGGGTCGCACACCCCAATCACTCTCGCACACTTTTGGTCCGTGTACACTTGAGCCTAAGGCCACATCCATCTTATTATTATTATGGCCCATGTATATTGAGCCCAAACCGAGCCGACCCCAACCCCAACCCCCTTATATGTTAATAACTTACATAAATACTTGATGCCTTGTAAAATCCCATTTAATTATATTTCACACAAAGAACACAAACCCTAGCACTATCTGATCGACATCAGCATCATTCTGGGCGAAGCCTCTCTTTCTGTTCTAGTACATCCCCAACAGAAATTGGTTAGTGATTATAATTATTCTGATTTCGTTGATTTCTCTTGATTGTATGCGGATTATTGTGGGTTAGAATATTGATCTTGATGGCTATGTAATAATATGAATATAGGTGTTTGTTGATTTTGGTGTATGTCCACTAAATCCATAAAATACAAGTAAATCGATTGTGATATATATGTAGTCTGACATGATGGTCTTGATCTAATCAAAAGTAAGTTTGAAATTGTAAGTGGCGGCCATGTGTGTTGTTAAAATTAGTCAAAGTTAGTAAGGTTATGAGCATTAAATGATGTGATGATGTCTTGATGTGATATGACCATTGACCGATGAGTGCTGTGTGTATATGAATATGTATGTAATGATTGATTGATGATCCCATTCATATGTTTTGTCAACTAATTAATACTTCTTGTATGTTATAAGAAATCGGCTGAATTGTGTCATTAAGGGACTTTAATGATCGTGATAGGATAATACTCCATGTGTTGATATTTATGAAAGTTGAAAGGTAAGTGACTGATAGTTCAATAGGTTTAGGGTATCGGGTTTTGTGAATGATTGTAGATTGTTTAGACCGAATATAGTGCCTGGGTTAATAACTGATCGGATGAGTTAAAGAATTACATGGACTTCTGGAATGGACTCGATTAAAAGCGTTGGGTTATAGGCATTTGTAGTGGGTCGGAACGGGTTTGGATGACTAAGCATGAGTTATGGAAGTGTAGTGTGAACTCGCGTGTCCGCTAGGTGATTTTACGATATCAAATGACTTGTTGTGTTGCATGAAACTCTGTCACAGCTTGTATGGTTACTTGCTGTGAAGTGAATCCATTGACATGTATTATGGAGTAGCATAAACTTATGTCGTAAACATACTATGACTGGCGTGCATGTTATGACATTCATGATGAAATGCGGTTGTTTGCTTATTGCCTGAGTAAAACATGAGACTAGATACGTGTATTGAGAATTCGTGAAACTGGTTGTCTTTGGGTCATACAGGTTTAATAGCTGATGGATGGGTGTATTAATAGGTTATGTATGTATGTAAATGGCATGTTTAAGTGAGTGCATGTTAAGCATTGGTTGGTGCCCTAGATGGATGCATAAATTGTCGTGATGTGAATTACATGTGTGCGTTACGTGAGCAATGCAAATGCTTGATGTGAACCTTGAATACATGAGTTAGTTGTACGCGAAATCCATGTGAAAACTGACTGTTATCGGTAATCCTTTTAGGACCTGTTTGTTCAACTGTTAATCAAGTAATTAATCTTACCGAGCAAACCACAGGTGAGTTCACTGCTCTTTTCCAAGCATGCATCCCGGGAAGGGATATCGGGTAACGTTCCAGGGAGGAATGCAGGTTAATGGGATGTTTGTTATTACTTAGTTTCTATTATGTAAGACCCCCTACATCTACCGTGTTGCCGGTAAGGCAACGAGGTATTTAGTTGATAGCGCTATTAGGTTTGGCACCCTCACACCGTACCGAGGAGGACGGGCGTGAACTAATTACCTTGACCACTTGACCAATGCCTAGATAGAGGCATTGGGGTTGGGCATTCACATCGTGTATATATAAGACCCCTTACATCTACTCGAGGTTATTAGTTGAGCTAATTACCTCGACCACTTGACCAATGCCTTGATAGAGGCATTGGGGTTGGGCATTCATATCTTGTAGCCAGTTGCGGTAATCGAGTTAATAACAACATCAAATCTTCAAAACAACGAAACATCATATCATCTTGTTAACTGTTTTACACACGTGACTGATAACTAAACTCGGTAACAAAACTTTGAACTCACCAGCGTTGTCTGACACACTTGTTTGCATGCTTGTAGGTCGTTAGCAGTTACACACTGGAACTTGTGATCTGGAGCAGCTGGAGTGGACATGGTCTTAACGAACATATTTATCTTATTGGTTTATTGATACATTACATACCTTATTGCTTCCGCTGATTACTTTGGTTTTCATTTAAACTTACAAAAAGTATTTTAGTTCAATCAAGTATTTTATCATTTTATTGAACATGTTTGATATAATTAGTGGCTCGTTGTTGGATCGTCGCACTCCTAATAGGGACATACCCTAGGTGAGAATTTGGGGGTGTGACAGCAATGCCTAAAACCAGTTACAGAAAGGTTCCCAGAATTTGAGAATCTTGTTTCACAGAAAGTTTGTACAGAGTTTCCTTTAATTCTGTACAATTTACAGCAACAGTTGGTAGACATGGCATTCAAATTCGACAGTGAACAACAAGGGTTTACAGTGGTAGAAAGAACAAATGACGAATGAGAAGGAACAGGTCTTCTATTACTTCAAATAAATCATCCTACAAAATTGACAGATGAACAAATAATTCAATTTTATAATCATGGTATGATTGATTATTTGGAAATCAAGTTAGACAGAAGAACGTAAGATCTTCTCAATCAACTTGGGGAAAAGATCGTCTTAACAGCAGGAAATATAGCAGCACGAAGCATAAAACCAACCATTGGCTGCAAAATAATTTCCTCATTTCCATTTGCAGACTCATACACATACAGGCCAGCAAGAAAAAGACTATTTATTGAACACAACAGAAGTAGCAACTGGTTGCAAAATTCTATGATAAGAACAGCTATAGATTTTGCATCTTTACCATGGTTAGACCACACAGCTACAGAACCTACCAAATATTTTCAACAGTTTGTCAAAGAACATCAAAAGACCCCAGAAATTTCAGACCATTTTTCTTGGGAAAATTTCAAATTAATAGGTGAAGGACATTATATACAAATCTACACAAAAATAAATTGGAGTATGTTATTACCCTTTGCAGGGGAAGGAGATACTCTAAAATTACAACACATCTTTAACCTAGAAGATTTTCAAGAAGATGAACAGGATTGTTCAAGCCCACAGTCGATAGACAGCACACATAGAGACTTCTAGAAGATGACGTAAGAGATGACGACAGACGGCACAAGACAAAACACATGACGAAAGCCATGACGATTTATAGCTCAATTATCCACAAATAATAGAATGTAAAGTCTTTGATGATGGCTAGAATTTCTACAGACACTATTTAGACACTATTTACTTTTGACTAGTTTTGTTCGTATTGTAATTAAACGATGAATTTCTTTCTAGACTTTAGACTCTAGGACTAGATATAAGACTTTTGTGTAATATTATTGCCTATATAAAGAGGCATTGTAAATCGTTGTAAGACACGAATAACCATTAAGAGAAAATAATATTACTACTTCAATGGCACATTAAACTCTCTCCATATCTCTTTAGCTCCACTCCCTTAATATTCCAACTTTTTCCAGTTCTTCATACTATATTCCAACACACATAAAAAAAAAAAAAAAACCCTTCTTCTGTAACCTTCTACTCCGCTGTGCATACTCTCATCCATTATCATCCGCTGTGCATATCTCTATCATCTTCTCATCATCGTATATATCAGAGAGGGTGGTGAAACTTGAAAATAAAAACTATTAAAACATAAAAATAACTTGAAAATTAAAATTGAAAATAGAGATAGACTTACGGTGATGAGAAGATGATAGAGATACGCACAGCGGATGATAATGGATGAGAGTATGCACAGCGGAGTAGAAGGTTACAGAAGAAAGGTTTTTTTTTTTTTTTTTATGTGTGTTGGAATATAGTATGAAGAACTCGAAAAAGTTGGAATATTAAGGGAGTGGAGCTAAAGAGATATGGAGAGAGTTTAATGTGCCATTGAAGTAGTAATATTATTTCTCTTAATGGTTATTCGTTCGTATCTTACATCGATTTACAATTGCCATATTTATAGGCAAAGTTAATATAAAAAACTTAAAGGCTAGCTACCTAGTCTATAAAATAAATAAAAATAGATGGCAAATTTTTCAACAAAGTCTAAAGTAAAAAAATAAACGACAAAAATTAGGTGTGAAATTATGAACATCTTTCAACAACTTTCTGTGAATTATTGGACCATGAAACGTCATGGCTTTCGTCATGTGTTTTGTCTTGTGTCTTCTGGCGTCATCTCTTGCGTCATGTCTTCTAGAAATCTCTGTGTGTACTGTCTATCGACTGTGGGCTTGAACAATCCTGTTCATTATCTTGTTCATCGTCTTGGAAATCTTCTAGGTTAAGGATGTGTTGTAATTTTAGAGTATCTCCTTCTCCTGCAAAGGGTAATAGCATACTCCAATTTATTTTTGTGTAGATTTGTATATAGTGTCCTTCACCAATTAATTTGAAATTTTCCCAAGAAAAATGGTCTGGAATTTCTGGGGTCTTTTGATGTTCTTTGACAAACTGTTGAAAATCTTTGGTAGGTTCTGTAGCTGTGTGGAATAACCATGGTAAAGATGCAAAATCTATAGCTGTTCTTATCATAGAATTTTGCAACCAGTTGCTACTTCTGTTGTGTTCAATAAATAGTCTTTTTCTTGCTGGCCTGTATGTGTATGAGTCTGCAAATGGAAATGAGGAAATTATTTTGCAGCCAATGGTTGGTTTTATGCTTCGTGCTGCTATATTTCCTGCTGTTAAAACGATCTTTTCCCCAAGTTGATTGAGAAGATCTTCTGTTCTTCTATCTAACTTGATTTCCAAATAATCAATCATACCATGATGATAAAATTGAATTATTTGTTCATCTGTCAATTTTGTAGGATGGTGTATTTGAAGCAATAGAAGACCTGTTCCGTCTCCTTCGTCATTTGTTCTTTCCACCACTGTAAACCCTTGTTGTTCACTGTTAAATTTGAATGCCATGTCTACCAACTGTTGCTGTAAATTGTACAATATTAAAGGAAATTCCGCACAAACTTTCTGTGAAACAAGATTCTCAAATTCTGGGAATCTTTCTGTAACTGGTTTTAGGCATTGCTGCAAAGGTGTATCAAGAATCCTTGTCCTGAAACACTCAAAGGTCCTGTGTACCTCTGTTTTGTCTTTGTTTTCTTTTTTCTCAAGCCTTTGTAATAATTGTGTATTTTTTGCTTCTAATAATATCATTTTTTTTTGTTTTAACAAGCTATTTTCAATTCTTAATTGTATATCTTGTGCATTTTTTGTTTTTTCTTCAAGCTGTGTTTTTAATGTAGAAATAATTTCTTGTTGAGCTTTAATGTAATGCTCAGGATTTATTTTTGCCATGTCAGGAAAACTTTTAACCTCTTCAGGTTCTATGTAAAAACTTTGACCAAGCTCTGTTCTTGCTACTTGAAGAGCTTCAGCAAAACTTGAGTATCCTCTCCAAACTGCTCCTCCTACACAAATTATATGTTTTGCCGCAGTCTCCCAATAGTTAAAAATTCCAAGTTTTGTACCCATAAATACAACATAATGTGTAAAATTTGGTTTCTGTTTAAACTGTCTTTCAGGTGTTTTTGAACTCTGTTCTTGAAAGTAAATGCTTAAAGCATTTAAAACCTGTACTTTGAATGATGAAGCTTGTGGCATGGTTTGAATATGCCATAAATTATCTAATAAACATTGCTGTTTATCTGTTAGTTTCATTCCCATAATAGGACGAAACTTTTTGTCAGCTTCATTGCATATCTGTAAAGCATATGTTCCAAACTCGATCACCGGTTTGGGTAAGACATTTGTGTACAAAGGTCGCTTGCCAGCTGCCTTTGATTGCTGTTGTGTATAAAACTGTCTTGTCATTGACTGTGGTAATGATCTATAAGGAGAACTGTATATCTTTTCTAGTGACTGTAGATATGCCTGTTGAATTTGTTCTTCCTCTGATGAAGAATTCTCCTGTTGCTTTTGTTTTGGATGTATAAGCTTTAACTTCTCTTTATCGTTTTTCCTGTCTATCTAAAACAAACCACTTGTTTATATTTCGAGATAACATATCAGCTATCCCATTATTTTTTCCTTTAATATGTTCAAAGTTTATAACATATCCATTTCCTTGTATAATATTTTGTAAATTAACCCATCTAGTTCTATTTACCTTTTTACTTTGATCATTTTTTACAAACTTAACTATTGCTTCACAATCAGTTCTTACTGTAAATTCTTTATTAAGAAAAATCTTAAACTTTTCTAATGAATAAATTAATGTCTGTATTTCAAAATCAATTGTAGTCCAATTTGTTTTGTTTTGAAAATTACCACTTGAATAAGCGCAAATTTTCTCTTCTTCCTTGGGACTGTATTTGTTTGGTTTACATAGAAGGACTGCTCCCATCCTTCTTTGCATCCATCTGTTTCAATAATTATATAATCTGTAACTAATGGTAATTCTAATGGTTTAATATTTTTAACTGCTTTTTTAATTTCTTTAACTAGTTTAATATCTTCTTGGTTAAAATACCTTTGACCGTTTTTAGTAGTTTTACCATATAATGGTCCAACCAATTTTGACAAGTTTGGTATGAATTTTCTAGCATAATTTACTAGACCTAAAAAGGCTTGTATTTGTTTTAAATTTTCAAATTTTTCAGGAAAATTTAAAATTTTTGTAGAAATATATGGTTGTAATTCTATTTTTCCATTTCCAATTTCTAATCCTAAAAAAGAAATTTTTCTTTTAAAAAGCTCCATTTTTCTTTTTGAAACTACTATACCGTTGTTCTTTATTTCTTTAAAAACCTGTTGTAGGTGTTTCTCATGTTCCTGCACTGTATTACTTGCAACTAAAATATCATCATTGTAAACTAAACAAAAATCAAACTTTAGAAATTTGCTGTCCATAAATCTTTGAAAAATAGAAGGTGCATTTTTTAGTCCAAAACTAAGGACGTTCCATTCATATTGCCCTTCTGAACATGTAAAAGCTGTCCATGGTTTAAAACTTTCTTCTAATTTTAACTGATTATATCCTGATTTTAAATCAAATTTTGAAAATACTTTTTTGTTTTGTATAAGATTTAACAAACTATCTTTGTTAGGAATATTATACCCATCATCTATTGTATTATCATTTAATCTTTTATAATTGTAAACTATTCTAGCTTTTCCTCTTTTTATCTCACTATGATTTCTTACTAAAAAAGCTGTAGATCTATGAGGACTTTCTGATTTTCTAATTAATCCTTGATTTACCATTTCAGGGATTTGTTTTTTAAATTCTTCTTTATCTAATGGGCTATATTCTATATTAGCTGTTCTAATTACTATATCAGGATTTTTTAATTTAAATTTACAAACATATTTTACATTTGATTTTGTTATATCTTCTCCAATATATCCTATTTTTTCTAAATGTAATATCATAGGATGGTTTACACTTTTTGTAATGTCCTGTCCTTTTTCTATTTCATGACTTAAAAAATCTATTAAAAGTTTTAAAGATTCATTTTCTATAAACTGTTTTCTATTTTGTGTTTTCAAAAAATCTAAATTCCCTTTATCCCCTCTTTTTTGAATAATTTGTGTTGTATTCATATACCTAAGGGTCGGTATTGTATATAACTGTTTGCTTAATGTTATAAAACTCCTTGTAATTGTAACTGCACCATTTAATCCTAATATAAAATTTAATCCTATTACAAAATCTTTTGATTTTATTTCTGGTGGATTAATATTTATTTGTGGCATTTCATATTTTATACTGTAATTGTTTGCAAAATCTAAGAACTGTATTCCTACTGGTTCTAAACAATGTGTAATAGATATTAATCTATCTTCTATTGTTCTTGTACTTAATTCATACGATAATTCTTTATGATATTCTATAGGTGCTAAACTATGTGAAATTAAGCTTTTTGTAGCTCCTGTATCTACTAATGCTGTTAAATCTAGGTATTTATTATTATCTAACCATAAACGACATTGTATATTTATCATATTTGTTGATCCTTGTGTTTGTATATACGTTTGATCATCTGGTTTCTGTAGAGCCATTTTACTTATTTCTTCTTTTTTAATTACTCTTTCCAATTCTTCAACTTTGTATTCTAAGGCTTTTATTTTTAAACTATGTAACTCTGTTATTACTTCTACTTTATCTATTCTTTCGTCTTCATTTTCTTTAGAATTTGTTTTCACTTTTGATGTTGTAGCTATATCTTTATCATAAATTTCTTTAAGACATTTAAAACAAATTTCTTTAAAACATTTATTACATTGTGATCTTTTTTCTATACTAGGGTAATATCCACAACTATAACATCTTATATGATTATTTCCTTTATTTTGTTTCCAATCATGTTCACAAATTTCTTATGTATTCATATATGTATATGTTACTTTTGCTGTTGGATTTTCTTCTTCACTATAAATACTATATACTGATTCATTATCAGATTCATCATCTGTTTTTAGAGCTTCTATTTCATAATCTTGTAATTGCTCTACTAAATTAGCTCTTTCCATATTTTTCCTTTTGTTTGGACAATTATTAGCTAAATGTGTTGTTTCTCCACAAGTGTAACATCTACATTTTCGTGATTGTGGTTTTTTAACATATTTGTTGTATTATAATGTTTTCTATAATTTCTATCATATGTTGTGCTTTTTCGTATCTTTTTCTTTTTATCATAAACTCCATATGCTTGTGGTGTATAGATTGCTGTTTTACAAAATGCATAAGCATTTCTTTTTAATTGTTCTTGTAATGCTACTTCTTTACATTTTTCTTCTAGTATACCAAATGTATAAGTTATTCTTGGTCCTATTCCTAAATTATGTTGTGTACCATAATTTGTTTTCCATGCTTCATGTATAGATTTTCCTAAATCTGCTGGCAATTTTATAAAATATTTATCACATAAATTATCATCCATGGCTTTTCCTGTTTGTGATAATAATCTTGTAAAATCTAATGTAAATTCATTTATATATTTCATGTCTGCTATACTTAATTGTTCTAAATTTCTAATAGCTGTATCCTGTATTAAAGAATTGTTTTTTGCTGGATCTACTCCTAATATAAGTGTTCTAATTTGTGATGTAAAATTATAAGGATTATCTCCTAATGCTTTAAGATTATTTATTTCTTCTGGATTTTGTGTTTTCTTACTTTGCCATATTCCTAATGCTATTGGTCCTAATGTAGTTTCTAAATATGAAAACATATCCATACTATCCTTTTTATTTGTTTCCCATAATCTTACTACATTTTGTTCCCATGTTAAGACTTCATCTATCCATAACTGTGGCTTTTATTGCTCTAACAATAACATATTTCCACTGTATATTTGTCCTATAGGCATTCTTCTTCCTTTTCCTATAACATTAAACTCTTGTTGATAATTAACTGTTGGTTGTGTCCATGGTTCTCTACCATGACTTTCATGTGTACCGCTATATCCTTCTCCCCATTCTATTTTTGGTCTTTTTAAGGGATTGGATGTATTAAACATAAAACTATGTTCCTGTTTATAAAAATCTGATAGCATTACTTCTCTCTTCATAATTCCTTCTACTAATGGTAAATTATAATATTCTTGTAATTTATTATAACTTTGTTCATAATCTAATCCTAATTCTGTTATACATTCCATAATCATATCATCTACTTCTTCTTGTATATTTATTTCTGTAAACTTTCGATCTATAATTTGTTCTATTGTTTTATTTGTTTCTTCTATTTTAAAACAATCTATTGATTCTTCTTCATAATCTAATAGTGTATATTCCATTGTTTCTTCTTGTTCAAATTTTAAGAAATTAAAATCTATTTCATCTTCCTCATTATCTGTATTATATGTAGAAAGTCTTTCTTGTTTATTTTCTTCCTCAATATTCATAAAATGATATTCTTCATTATTGTTTTTCTCTGTTTGTTTTTCTTTAAAATCAGTGTATCTTAGTTTTTGTTTTCCATCAGTTTCTTCATATATGTAACTTTTCTTAGGTACTAAAACTGTATTTTCTTATTTTTCTTGTAAATCATCTAAATCCCATTCTAATCCTGTTAATTGTTCTGGATCAATTTTTACAGGTTCTATCATTTGTATAGATTTTGATGCAATTGTTTTAACTATACCATCTATATTTACTTTATATTGCATTCCTGAACTATTACTAGCTCTTCCTAGTACTCTTATACTTACTACTAAATTATTTCCTTCATATTCTTCATATCCTTTTGTTTGTAAAGCTATTTTTATATTTTGTAAATCTTTAACATCTTTTAAAATATCTGGTGTGCAATAAAATATTGCTATGTTTTGACGTAAATCTACTTCCATTCCTGAAATTATAGCTTTTTTCATATCTGATTTCCAACTTTTATCTAATATTAAGGCTAATAATTTTGTTCCTAAATTTTTTCTTCCTAAAGCTTTAATTCCTATTATTATTAATCCTGTGTGTACAAAATGTTTATTTTGTTTTTTAATTTTTTCTATAGTATCTGGTGACAAAAGATCTAGGGTTACTGTATTATCTACTACCCTTAAACTTTCTTCTCTACTACTTCTTATAAGAGTTGTGTTTATATTAAATCTTCCTGTTTGATATAATATCCTTGGATTTAATATGTCTAATTGATGTTGGTTATAAAATTCCAGATTTCTGTCTAAATCTATTTCTTCTTCTAGTTGTATTATATGTCTGTTACTATTAGATCCTGATCCTCTTCTAACTATCCTGTTTAAAAAACTGTCTGATGTTATACTATCATTTATATTACTTGTAGAATTTCTAGCTTCCTGTATAGTTCTACTTCTTCCTAAGAAATGATTATTCATTTTCTTGGTTGCCAATGTGTATATGGAGTAGGTTTTTTCTCTATTTTTAGCTTTTGTAAAGTTTCTGTAAGTTTTTCAACTTCTAAAGATATATTGTCTATACTTTTTCCTCCTAGTGTATTAGACTGATTTTTTATATAATCTAGATTTTGTGATAATTTTTTAATTTCTACTGTTAAATTTTCTATTATTTGTTTATTATTTATAGCTTCTTGTTGTAAACTAATACTAAGATTTATAAATAAATCTACTAAAGTATTAAACTGTGAGTTATTTGTATGTAAAGTATGTTCACAAGGGTATTTAATATTACAAACTAAAGTAAAATTATCTGTTGTAAAAGGTTTTCGATGAGCTTTTTCAGAAAATTCTAAATTTAAGAAGTCTAAACGTTTGATTATTTGAGAAGTACCAATGATTAATGAATTCCAACTCTCTTTAGCTTTTATCCCTTATTCCAAATTTTTCTTAAATATTTTCTTATATTACAACTATTAAAGAACAATAATAATATACAAATTAACTTATCAAACGATTTCTATATATTTTTTCATATAACTTATCACGTTCATAGATATAATACATTAAACGATATTCATCTATATAATCTAACCAGTCTCTTGAATCTAAATCATAGATTAATATATCATATCTTTTTAATCTATTTAAAAGATGTTTAATATAAAAACTAGTAGTCATAATATAAAATCCTTTCGTTTATAATGTTATCAAAGCAACTATCTTTCCCACAATCTTCACCTAAGAGAGTTTCCCAAAAACACTGGCTTAACATGC
>JARYGA010013135.1:0-47859 GCA_030545235.1 Helianthus tuberosus
GCATTCGGGGACCCTTCGTAAGTATTCTTTCGTTCTTTTCCTTATTTTATTGCTTTTCGAGTCAGAAAGTCAAACTTTGTTTGACTTTCAGCGTTGACCAGTAATGGTCAATGCGAAGTTCGTTTGAACTTCGCAACGTGAGTGTAATCACGTTGGTTATAGTCCCTTGGGACTATGCCTACTGATTACCACGTTGTCTAGGGTCGTAGGGTAAGCGATCTAATAAATCGCTTATACCTCGAACCCGACCCATTTGGTCGATCATTAGGATCCGACCAAATACATTAGGTGACCATAGTAGGTAGGGAATAACCTTCCGAGGTTATACCCTATGGTCGCTTCGTTTAAGTAGTTGTATGAAAGGTACTTTATATGCCTTAGGTAAATTACCAGAATACCCTTTTCATGTATAATTGGTAATTAAGCATATGTAACCTAAACTTTTGTCACATAACTGATTATGTAACATGTTTAGGGATATAACACTTGTCATAGGACTAGTTAGACGGTCCGAACGCGTTTCACGCGCACGACGCGTTAAAGTAGCATAAGTTACCTTAATGGGTCGCGATGGGTCGAAAGCACTTAGGTTAGTCTCAATGTAGTATGTAGGCCTTGTTAAACCATATCATATGAGTTCTAATACTCATTTGGTTTACCAAGCCTCATTCTATCCGATCTCCCGATTTAAGTCCGGTTTATTTATATAGTTTAGATTTGCCGACTGATTCCGTGCTCCCTCAAGCTTTGTTTGGTTGTTGTTCAAGACCTCTAAGCATTCTCAGGCGAGTACATTATTCCCCTCTTTTACTGTTTTCAACTGTTTTGGGGTGACTCATATGTGCTAAATGTTTTATCAATAATTTCAATAACAATTACAATGTGGTTTCAAGAACAATAACAAGGGTTTCAAGAACGATAACAATGCTTTCAAAAACTAATTACAAATTTCATAAAGTGAACAAACTTATAGGTTGTAGTTACATAACCGATGACATTCATTAGCAGTGATCAAGCCGACCAGTATTAGGTTATGGTACCATAGGATCTGACAAATCCCGTTATTTACTGCACCCATTGTTATGTGTGGGGGTTGTGGGTAGCGACTGAATCTGTAATTATTAACTTATCCTTTGGTAAGGGTTTATTAAGAACGAGAGCGAGAGCGAGATGGAGCGAGGAACGCGTCAAGAAGGTTTGAATGTTATTAGAGAATCGACCATTAAGTAGTTTCACAATTAAAACAAGAACGATTTGAACAATTAAAACAAGAACGATTAAAACAAGATGGTTTAACGATTGGGTAAACATTTGGACATGATTTACATTTGATCATGCATTTCCACGAAACATAGTATTGATTTAAACCAAGTTTTACTTCAAAACTTTGTTTTGTGCGTTCCATCTATGGTTTAGTTGATGCATTTCACTAGCCATACATATCATTTTGGTTACACATTACATGGTTTACATTGGACACAAACACTTTTGACATTGGTTATACATAACATGATTTACATCTTGACATGAACATTTTAACATATTATTTCAATACATTTGAAAATTCGTTTAAACATGGACATCTTACATTGGTGGTTTGTTTGGGTAAGTGATTTGAGTAACGGTGCGTATGTAATATGATACAAGCATGGTGGATACGCCGCTGGTACTTCCTATATATAAGTGTTTGTATGGTATTACATATTGTAGCGTTATTTGAATCATTTCAGTTTGAGACATAGAACATTTTATACAAGTAACATACTTTTCACAAGACATTTATTTACAAACAACTTATCTTATACAAACTCATTTTACATGGTTATTCATTTAATCATGCATTATTCTCTTATTATACATATCACCTGAACTTATTATTTTTCAAATGATTTACAAAGACAAAGCAAATTACAAGGTTCATGACTAAACATTTTCTTAAACAGAAGTCATGAATCTTATTTTCACAAAACCTATGTACTCGCCAGCATTTCTTTGCTGACCTCGTTTTCACATATGTTTCAGGTATTGTTGAATGATATCGAATGATAAGATGCATGCTCACATAGGACTGGACAAGGCCTTAGTGACTCAATAACAATGATAGATTACGTTTAATTTGTGTATTTAGATTTCCAGACGATGTAATTATTCAATGTTTAATAAAACGAAACACTTTTGGTATCCATGGTTATGAAACATTAATTCTGTTGCAACACGCCCCGATGTTTCCGCCGCGATTTGTTGTTTTACGCGGTCGGGGTGTGACATTCACCATTTCCGTAT
Source organism: Helianthus tuberosus (assembly GCA_030545235.1). Lineage (NCBI taxonomy): Eukaryota > Viridiplantae > Streptophyta > Magnoliopsida > Asterales > Asteraceae > Helianthus > Helianthus tuberosus. The sequence goes on from JARYGA010013135.1 coordinate 2,284, forward strand.
GATTATCTATTTCTTTCATACAACTCCAATTTTCATGTGGCCCACCACACCCTTCACAAGCCATAACCGAGGCCGTTTTTTCCATTTCTAACTTTTTTATTTTTGAAGACAGGGCCTGGATTTGGGCTTGTAAATAGGTTCTCTCATCTACTTTATGAGCGTCCGGGGCAATAGATTTTGAGCCTCGGGGGTGTGCCATTGAAAATTGTTTTGAGCAATTTTCTCAATTTGATTATAAATTTCATTTGGGCGTCGATTACCTAGGAGTCCCCCGGAGCTTGAGTCGAGTGTTTGTCTCGTGTGTGGCAATAACCCATTATAGAAAGTGGATACTTGTTGCCATACTGCAAGACCATGATGAGGACATTTCCTCAATAGCTCCTTGAATCTTTCCCAAGTTTCATGTAAGGATTCCCCATCTTCTTGTGAATATGTATTGATTTCAGTCATTAATTTAGCGGTTTTAGAGGGCGAGAAATACTTATATAGAAATATTTGGGCAAGTTCATCCTAAGTATTTACCGAACCACTTGGGAGGGTGTTTAGCCAAGCCTTAGCTCGGTCCTTTAGTGAAAATGGGAACATTCGGAGGCGGATGGCGCCGTTTGATGCTCCGTTGATCCGGAAAGTGTCACATATTTCCAAAAATTTGGTAATATGTAAATGGGGATCTTCATCAGCTAGGCCATGGAAGGTTGCGGAATTTTGGAGCATTTGAATCAAATGCGGCCGAAGTTCGAAGTTGTTGGCATCGACATTCGGTGCATTGATGGCGGCTTCGAGATTACCGACTGTGGGTCACAGGTAATCCATTAGAGTACGTTAATCCACCATTAGGAGTTGGTCCCCCAAAGCCTTCTCTTGATTTTTTGCTTTTAGTGTTTTTCTTAGAAAGCGTTCGGGTTTGTTTAGAGGTTCTTTTATGTCTTTATTGGAACTGGAGCTCATGCACTGCGTAGAGAGTTCAGGCCCTGCGATTGAGTTCCAAGTCCTGCGATAAAAATAAAAAAGAATGTCGGTCAGATCTCTCACCACGCCCGTGGTCGTGGTTACAGTAGCTGTTTTCTGGATCCCAGTTACTGGGGAGTTCAGCACGGCCCTGTGATGCACCGCCAAGACCCCTTGGTCACTCGTCTGTAACTCAGAAAACAAAAACTGCCTGTAAGTATGATGGGCACGGCCCCGTGTCCGACCGAGCGTGGCCCATGCTTAGTTCTGTAGAAACTGAAAAATTAAGAACAATCCTAAAAAAATAGAAAAATAAGTAAAAATAATTAGGCCGTTGATTTTAAACTTTCTTAAAATCCTTGTGTCCCTGGCAACGGCGCAAAAAACTTGGTGTGTGTGAAGCGTGATATGTTTTTATTGATATTTTAAGTCCATTTTACGCATTAGTCAAGTTTTAAATTTATAAACACGATATTCTACTAACACTAAACACACACTTGGGCAAGTGCACCCATCGTGAGCGTAGTATAGCATTAGTAAGATACCGAGATCATCCAATAACACAAGAGCTTTTAGTACCGGTTTATCCTTAATATCTAATCGATCTAAATTTTTGAGAAAAGTTTTGAAACATAAAAATAAAAACTAAAAATGTAAAGATAAATAAAATAAAAACAGATAGACAAGATAGAATCACTTGGATCCAACTCGTCTTTAATGTATCCTTTGATGATTTTCGCATTTTCGGACTTTTTAAGAGATTATCTTAGTTATAGTAGTAGGCCCCTCTTTTGAAGGTGACGTTACCCTCAACCCAGTGGTTTGAGTCAGCAGGGATACAATCCCAAAGGGTCGGAATATTGAAAGACAATTAAGTAAGTTATTAATGCAAAACATGGCACTACAAAAAAGTGACCATTAGAGACTATTTTATCAGGGACTGATCTATCAGTCTCGAATACATAATATTTAGGACTGATTTTTCAGTCACTAATAATATTGGGGACTGATTTTTACGCGACTTTTGTTAGTGACTGATAATCAGCAGCTAATGTATCTCCACGTTATCTGAGACTAATTTTCAGTCATAAATATGTCTAAGTAATATAAGGTTTTCGAGGGAAACTTATTTGCAACTGAACTTTAGTCCCAAATAATTCCCCTCTATAATGAAAAATGGCATAAATGTATTGTCGACTGCTTTTCAGTCTCTAATATGGATGGAACATATTAAAGACTAAAAATCAGTTAATAATATTCTAAAAGACTTACTGAATTAAGAACTGATATTCAGTCATGGATGCATTTTGTATATTAAAGGATTAAGGACTAATTTTTAGTATCCAAATATTTGGCTCAAGTTCTAACATTTTGAAGGAAGTACGAGAGACAAAAAGTTAGTCTCAAATATCTTGTAAGTGACCTTATTTGAAACTAAGATTTCATTTACTAAAAGGTATACGAAAGTCACTAGGGACTAATATATAGTCTCCAAAACTCAATTAAAATTCTATCGTTATGATGAATTATATTAGAGACTAAAACTTAGTCCTCACAATTCTTGTAAGAGGTCGTATTAGGGACTGATAGTAACGGATGTGTTTTGTATATGAAATGATTAATATTTGATTATTAGCCTATTATACCACATTGTGAGTTCAACATTACAATAGTAACTAAAGGATGACTGATGTATTAGTTTCGAATATATAGGATATAGTATTAATTTTATTACTTACAGATGGTATTTGGGACTTCTGTTTTTTTTTAACTTATCTTGGTTACTTATTTTCATCTCTAATATATAGGTAAAATATTAGAGAATGTATATCAATTTTTACTATATTTAAAATGGATCGAACTAGGGACTAATTTTCAATCTCCAAAGTGTTTTATAGATGAAGAATTAGGGATAGACTTTTAGTCTCTCCAATAATTGATGTATATTCCATGATTTTAAGTAAACATATTAGACCATGCGTAGTGGTTGGGGTGAATAATGCCCCCACCCTTGGCCGTTGTTCGCCACGTGTTGTCCTAGTCAGCAAAGGGGCGTTTTTTCTAAAATGAGTGTAATGGGGATATGTGCATTATGTTAAAAGGTGTGTAAAGAATTAAAAAAATAAAAAAAAACCATGAAAAAAATTGATTGGCCAAAGAATGAGGGGTTAGATGTGATTGGTCAATTGAATCCCCCCCTCCGGCGTGCTTTATTCAATGCTCCAAATAATTTTTCACAAAAAAAGCCCACGGGGCCGAGCTCGGGCGTGTTTGGGCGTTTTGGGCCAAAAAAAAGCCCCAATTTCTCACCTTCAATTATTTTAGAAAAATAGCATTCAACATAAAGAGGTCATCGTGGATAAATTAAAATTTTGAAGGAACTGCATTACTATTGATATGTAACAACAAGATTGAGAAAGAAGCCATACATCTTCAGCCTAATCATCTCAACAAGATACAAGTGAGATTGGAGATATGAGAAATAAGGTTATTGCACTCGGGGAGAAACTTCAACATGATAGGGAGAAATATGAAAAAAATGCCAAAGTACATGATCCCAAAGTTTCGAGAATTCAAGTGCACAATATTCACACCTACAAGTAATGAAGCTGATACTTTAGAATGATTACTTTAGATGGATTACTCAGGCATAGTGACAACACGATCTATGGCGTTAGTAAAGACATTTATTACTTCTTTTATCTAAAAGCCTTTAAGCTTTAGAATTGATTAATTGGTATTATTTCGATTGGCTCTTGTTATGATATTAATGCTTGAATGTATTCTGATTTTGGAAAAGCAATAGATAGATTTATGAATGATATTACTGTTGGGGGCTGAATTAAAATGTACTGGAAGATATTTTTCAGTTTGTAAAACAAATTAGAAAAACATTGGAGTTGAGACATAGTATTAAAGGCTAAAAAATAGTCATAAAAAACAATGGACTAGTTTAGGAGACTGATTTTTAAACCCTAAATAAACATATTCAAGACTAAAAATATATGTTATTTTAGACTGTTTATTAGACTTTAAATGTACATATTAGGGACTAAAATCACATGCTATCTGCGATTAATTATCGGTCCCTAAAACAACATATTAAGGACCGAAATGGCATGGTACTAGAGACTAATTCTAAGTCTTTAAAACCTCTTATTTGAGACTAATTCGGTATGGAATCACAAACATAACGAAGCGTATTAAGGACAATATAGATATGTTTAGAGGACTGATTTTTAATCCCTAAAGTTATACATTAAGAACTGAAATATCATAGTATCCAAGACTCATTTACAGTCACTAAAGAAATGTATTAGGGACTGTAATGATGTGGTACCAGAGGTAAATTAAGGACTAATTTTTTATGTATTGAAGACTGAATGTTAGTCACCATTGTTGTCGTACAATGGGGACTAATTTTTAGTTACCAAAACCACTATCTAGTACTAGGTATCCGAGACTGGCTAGAGACTGGCAAATCAGTCCCTGATAACCATTAAGGACTAATTTAGATGTATCAGATACTGATTTTTTAGTCCCTAATACTCAATTTTTTTGTAGTGCCCTCTTTTGAAGGTGACGTTACCCTCGGATAAGTGGTTTGAGTCAGCAAGGATACAATCCAAAGAAGCCGGTTTAAAGTATTAATAGTAGTTTACATATGAGGGGTTCATGCTATTCGCACCCCCGCCATCCAATACCAGTGGGTATTGAAGGAGGTCCTAGTAAGCTTGAACCAGGTCCTCGCAGGATCTATACACTGAACGAGACCAGGTAGTCAAGGGGCCTTTATGTAGACCGTAAAGACACGAATGATGCAATCTTTTACTTTATATAGACAGTAATGTAACATCAAGACACCACGGAAAAATGATAAAGAAAACTCACCTTCAACATAAGAAACTAGTTATTAAAGTCATTAATACAAACCCAAATAAAAAGTGCCGAAAGATTAAAAATCAAAAGTAATACAATAAAGACTTGTCTTCACCAAGTGATGTAAAAGGCTTAACCAAACATGTCCTTTGATTTGCAAGAACCCTTACAATCAATCTTGGAACCCAAGACTACTACACACTCTAAAGATGGATGAAGGATGATGGTGGTGGGTGTTGGTGTTGTAGTGGTGGTGGAGTGGCGGCAAAGTGGGAGAGTAGTGGTTTGCCAAGGGATGCCTTTTAAGTGAACCAAGCACCCCTATTTATAGCCAGTACAGAGCTCTAGCCACGGTCTCGTGTCCAGCACCTTCTCTTCCTTCATTAATTGCAATTGTCAGCAGAGGGCCCCACACGACCACGTGTGTCCTGGGCACGGCCCCGTGGTCAATTCTTATCTGTACTATCAAGATTCTGCGTATCTTGCGTTGACCACGCCCCGTGTTGAGCTGGGCACGCCCCCGTGGTGGGCGTGGAAGCTTCTACAGGTTTGTCTTTTGTTCAGGCTTCTGACCACGCCCCATGCCTAGCTGGGCACGGCCCCGTGGTCAGTCTATGTTTCCTTGTTTTTGCTTTGGGGATGCTGCCAAGGGGTCGGGCATGTCACGTTTATTCCTTCTTTTTGTATTTATGTTGGTTTTGGCTGCTTATTTGCTCCTTTTGTTCTTTTAAGCTCGTTTGGTCCTGTAAATTCAAAAGGAAGAAAGAAACACGCTTTTTCCAATATTAGTACTAAAAATGGTTAGTTTTATGCCTCATTTGATGTAATTTTTATGTTGCATTTTGCACACATCACAAGGCCCTATAACACAAAAGACATGGGCAAGGCCCAATGAGATAAAAGACATGGGAATGACCCAATAACATAAAGACATGGGCAAGGCCCATTAAACATGAATGACATAGGCTAGGCCCAAGGACATGGGCTAGGCCTAATGACATGGGCTGGACCCAATGACACGCGTGCAAGGCACGAGGACATGTGAAGGGTGAGGCATGTTCACACATGATTCAATACATACAAAATATAGATACCATTGTGAAAGAAATATATATATATATATATATAATTAACGATCGAACATACAAGCTACCAACACTAAAATAACACAAGGTTGTTCTAAGAATGACAAATAAACACATAACAAAGAATTCAAGATGAACAACTTGTACGGGGTGCAATAAGACCTAAGTGTCTAATAAAGTTAGTACACATGTAGGTTACTCATGCGTACGGACGCTCAATCTCAGTAATACAATACACAGAACGCAAACTTGTGAGTTCATGTCCCTCCTTTCAATGATTTCAATGTTTTGTTTTTAAAACAATCGAGGGGAAATACATGTCATAACGAATGGTATGTTAGCTATGAGTTTAGATGATAACATGATCAATGTGCGTAAGTAGGATGATGACAATAGTAACAATTAATCACTTAGTGACCAAGGTGCAAAAGGTATAGATCTATAGAGCTTGAGACGCGCTCCACTCCTGGTTGGTACCTTAGGAGTGCTTTTGTGATCCCAATGATGTCAAAATTGTCTCGGTTTGGTTACTTACTTATGGCACATATGTCAGGGTGCAAGCTACACACTGATAGATCCTTAAACTCCATGAATGCTAACAATATACCATGATTACATTACTGGATTACAAACATGATTTCATTACTGGATTACAAATATGATTTCATTACATGATTTCAAACATGAGATTTCACACGATAACAATAACTACATGAACTCGCTCAACTTTTGTTGACTTTTTAAAATTACATGTATTTCAGGACACAATACATGAGCCGGTGATAGACCATGGGAAATGGGAATGATATGACAACGAATGCCTTTTATGACAAAAACAATCTTTTGTTCGACGTGTAATGAAAATCAATAACTATATCTTGGATAACATTGTAAGCTTTTATTGCAAATCAATACATACAGCATCGTTGTTGACTTATATTTGTTTATACGATTGGATGCAATGATTAGCTTTCTTAAGTCAAACGCAATACGCTTCCGCTACCAGCAGGGTGTGACAAAAGGTCGTTAGTGAAGGAAAAAGTTATTAAAGAAGAAGTGGAATTGGGGGATTCCACTGGTTGAATGTTTGATGAAGATGAGGAGGTTGATGAGTTCGGTAAGTTAAAAGGTTTACCGATTTACGAAGAAGTAGAAGAATTTAATCCTCTTGGTGATATTGCATACTTGGAGGCATTTCTTGAAGGTGAACAAAAGAATATGTTTGAACCTACACCAGATGAAAAAGTTCAGTGTCGGGATCATCCTTAAGAAGTTGTGGAAGAGGAAGAACACCACAGCTGGCCCGTGGAAGTATTTATAAGTACAACAAAAAAATCAACACCACGGGAGAATGCGAAGAAAAGAGCACTAGGGAACCGGGATTTGTTACGGGTCGAAAGCTGGTACAAGAAGAAGAAGGATGAGCCTTTGAATTTCAAACACGACCTATCGTCTCGCTACATGCCATGCATCCGGTTCCTTCAAGGTAAGTTTAAATTCTGGTGGTCTGACCCGTTTAAAATTTTTAAATTATTTTATAATTCTGCCGTTAAATATTTATTTGTTTATGAGGACTGGGTGCAATTAAACGGGTTGGATAAGGTCTAGGTCAAAGAGAAACCTCTTGATTAAATTCAAGTATGGGGAGGTTTCGTAGAGTTTGTATATAGTCATAGTTTTAGTTTTTATATATTCGTTAGTGTTTCGAGTAGGTTTTTGTTTAGAGTCGGTAATGCTTCGGGTTTTGCTTTGTTTTTGTTTATGCAAGTTTGAATCATACCACCCGTACTCAATCTCCATTCGGGTGATTTTGGAGCTGCTTATTATGTGCATATGCAAATCCCAAGCATGTCAGTTTGTCAGAATAGCCGATCGCGAATGGAATGCTATACGATCGAGCTGGATTGGAAGAGAGTTCAGGAGCTTAAGCGTTTTATAACCAGTTAAGTCTTTTTCCAATTTTCCCTTAGTCTTTTATTCTTATTTATTTTAGTCTTTTGAATCGGTTTCTATTCCTACATTGAGGGCAATGTAGAGTTTAAGTGTGGGGATGGGAAACTGTCGTTTGAGTCGTAGTGTTTAGTTGAGTCGTTTGAGTCATAAAAAAATGCCAAAAAATAGAAAAAATCAAAAATCCAAAAAAAAATTTGAAAAAATAGAAAATGTTTGTGAATTTTTTTTTTTTTTTTTTTTTTTTTTTGCAAATAATGGAAGATGATAGAAAAACTGGGATTGGTTGGTTTTCAAAATATTATATATATGAGAGGAAAAAAAGATAAAAAACGTATTTTTTGGGATGTACTGGTAGGCTCAGCCGGTTTAGAAGGTTCTCTAGATTGTTTAAGAATATCTTAAATGTTAAATAATTAAGTCTTCTGGATACTCATCTAGGAAAAATAGAGAAACTGGAACCGCCGATAATAGTATAAGGAACACCGTTATAATTTAAAACCGCTAGAATTTTTAATCGTGTGAAAGAAAAAAAACAGAATAAATGAGCTAGATTGAATAAAAATGAGGCCTATGTAATCTCTATTGGGGATAGTTACTCTGATTTAGATTGCCTCTAGGTTGAGTTAAAAGAAAAAAAATGCTAAATTACCGAAGCTCACGTTGTCGCTATCGGGGTAGGTGACTCTGGTTGAGACAGCCTCTGGGTTATGTATGCATAAATGTCTAGTGCTCAATAAAAAAAAGAGAGAAAAATATATGATTCTAAATTCTTTTGGTTTACTCATAAGACGGTTAGGAAATAGTTAATTAACTTTTCCTTTAGTTTCATAAGCTTGAGGCGGGAGTAGGTGGATCTGTGGATTCCGAAGTGTGAGACCTTTTAGATGAAATCACTTGAACCTAATAATTACATGAAAGGGGCCTGATGAGTCAGTGGTTGGGTTTAAGCGGAAAATTATCCCGGTAATCGTGGTTAAATGTTTGGAGTCTTTTAAATAAGAAAATCTAAAGTTTTTGAAGCCAGTAATCCTAGTTCTTAATCCTTTAGCATAAGTCTTTTTTAGGGATGAAAAAGGTTAAGTGTGTGGATATTTGATGTGTGCTAAAATACACATATTTGTCCGGTGTAAAACGTATAACTTTTGTAGAGTTATTTATTTATTTTTTTAGTTTTTAGTGTTGTATTATATTATTTTATGTTTTGCCAGGTCTTGGTGCAAATGGAGCGAAACGAGTAATAAGGAAATAACCAGCCAGTTGAGCAGTAGGTTGCCCGTGACCGAATTAAAATTTCCGCAGTTTTACTTAAGTGGACCAAGTCCGCTATCTCTATGTTATAAGATGGGCAATATCATATATAATTCATATATATAGGGCTGCCATATATTTCATTCTATTGGGCCAAGTCCGTTTTTATTGGTAAAAATGTTACAAACAGAAAGGTGGGAGGCGGCAAAAGGGGAAAAATGATATATACATATTATTAAAATGGGCCAGGCCATTATATATATATATATATATTGATTTCGAGGATGATGAATAGTAACTTTATTTTTATATGGAGAGGATCATGAGAAAACTAGATATAAATGAGAAAACTAGAAAACTAACTAAAAACCACTAAAAAGGAGGGGGGAGACTTTTAATGAGGGAGGGGGGGGGGGGGGGGGGACTTTTAATGAAGGAGGGGTAAAATTGGAAAAAAAATATATAACTTTTCAAACATTTCCCATTTCTCCATACGTTATCATTTTAAAACAAAAATGGCACCATAAGATCACAAATTTTTGTATCTTTCATTCAAGTATATTCGAGCATATTTTTTATGCCATAAAAAAGATTTATGGTGTCCTCTTGTTTTCAATACTATTATTATAGTAGTGCACATGTGCAATATAACATGTACTACAATTGCATTACATGCTTAAAATTAGCTTTTTGAGTCTAGTTTAACTTTTAGGGTTCGTTTTTTTGGAGGTTTAGGATTAGGTTTTTGGGTGTGGGGAGGGGGTTTAGGTTTTTGGGGGGTGGGGGTGGGGGGGGGTTTAGGTTTTTTTCGGGTTTATATTTAGGGTTTAGTTTTAGGTTTTCGGGAGGGTGGGGGTGGGGGGTTTAGGTTTTTGGGGGGGTGGCGGGGTTAGGCTTTTGGTGGGAGGGTGAATTTAGGTTTTTGGGGGGTGGGGTAGGGGGTTTAGGTTTTTGGGGGGTGTCTGTGGGGGTGGGTTAAGTGGTTTAAGCTTTATGTATTAGTGCACATATGCAGTACAACCAAAAAAATTTTTTTTTTTTTTTTTTGTAATTTTTTTCCATACATAAAAAGTAGCGATTTTTCTATAAAAAATTGTAAAAAAAAAAAAATTGGTATGTTTTTAGGTTTTTTTAGGCTTTTTTGGTTTTCTCATTTAAACTAGTTTTCTTATGATCCATCCCCTATTTTTATAATACTATATAGTTTTTTTATTATTTTATTATTTAATACATTATAATAGTTTATTATTATATTTATTTTTAATAACATTTTCTTTTTTTAAATATATATTTCCTTTACCTTTTTTTTAATAATTGTTTTTTTTCTTTTTTTGAACATATATTAATTTATCGATTAATTTGACACATCTTTAATAAGTTATGTTTATAACTTTTTTTTAAAAACTTAAGTACGTAGTTGTGCTTGATTTCTTTCCCTAACATTCCATTATAAGTTATGTTAAAACGAGATTATACTCAAAATAAAGCTTTTATTTGGTATCATAAAACTGTATGATGATACACTAAATCGTTCTAATGGTTTGACTTTCTAAACAATATGCTTTATTTTCAAATCACCTTTGTTTTACATTATTATTTGTTCGGTTTTGCCGCAACGATCGATATAAAAAACTACTAATAATTATAATATGGAGCAAGCTTTTATTAATCTTTTATTGATCTGATCCATAATATCTCCTAGCCGCCACACCTCTAATAATAATAATGATAATCTTTCTTTCTTTTTTTTTCCTTTGTTCGTTGTGTCCTACAGCAAGAATGGCAGCCTTCTTTTTCTTCTCTTATTCGTCCATACCTCTTTATTAATTGCCGCCTCCCTATAGTTATAATATGCATATATTGATTTCGAGGGATGGTGAATAGTAACTTTATTTTCATAATAATATATAGTTTTTTTAAAATTTTATTATTTAATATATTATAATAGTTTATTATTATATTTATCTTTAATAACATATTTTTCTTTTTTTAATTATATATTTCCTTTACCTTTTATTTTAATAATTATTTTTTTCTTTTTTTGAACATATATTAATTTATCGATTAATTTGATACTTATTTAATAGGTTACGTTTATAACTTTTTTTTAAAAACTTAAGTAGGCACACACACACGTATAACAATAACCAAAAATGCGTAATTTCGAGTGCGACAGAGATACAGCGATTAAACATGCGATAAGCTTGAGGCGGGAGTAGGTGGATCTGTGGATTCCGAAGTGTGAGACCTTTTAGATGAAATCACTTGAATCTAATAATTACATGAAAGCGGCCTGATGAGTCGGTGGTTGGGTTTAAGCGGAAAATTATCCCGGTAATCGTGGTTAAATGTTTGGAGTCTTTTAAATAAGGAAATCTAAAGTTTTTGAAGCCAGTAATCCTAGTTCTGAATCCTTTAGCATAAGTCTTTTTTAGGGATGAAAAAGGTTAAGTGTGTGGATATTTAATGTGTGCTAATTAATTAATTTATCGATTAATTTGATACTTATTTAATAGGTTACGTTTATAACTTTTTTTCTAAAAACTTAAGTACGTAATTGTGCTTGATTTCTTTCACTGACATTCCATTATAAGTTTTGTTAAAACGAGGTTATACTCAAAATAAAGTATTTATTTGGTATCATAAAACGGTACGATGATAAACTAAATCGTTCTAATGGTTTGACTTTCTAAACAACATGCTTTATTTTCAAATCACGTTTGTTTTACATTATTATTTGCTTGGTTTCGCCGCAACAATCGATATAAAAATACTAGTAATAATTATAATATGGAGCAAGCTTTTATTGATCTGATATAGAATATCTCCTAGCCGCCACACCTCTAATAATAATATAACTAGTGGACTTCTCCCGCGCGTTGTGGCGTAAAGTCGGTCGGTATCGGTTCGATTCAATAAGGTATCGGTACCGTAATGAGCACTCTGTATAGCGATCGAAAGATAAACCCAATAAAAGTCATAATATGCCCAAAATGATATCGACGGATGTTTAGATTGATAGAAAAATATAAAAATGAATATTGATAAGATTTTAAAAGTACAAATATCGACACCAATGTTCGGCCAAAATCGACATGGTACCGATGTTGTTTGGACGGTATCAGTTTTGTTCATTACCGACACTCGCTATAGCATATGATATAAAAACGTACTCAATACCGCTACCAAAGTCGTAAAAAGGTAATTGTTCGAACAATATCGGCTCAGTTTAATGAAACACAAATGTAATAAACATGTCGCAATAGTACATTCGAAGTTTTATAAAACATTGCACTATATTATTAGAATAAATAAAATGATAAACGATGTTAATATATAAAATATCATATCTTAGCTATAAGAGAAAACAAAATAAATTAATTATAATAACAAAATATTAAAGATTAAGAAAGCTATAATAATATTTAAAAATTAGATTATAATAATAAAATATTAAAGGTTGAAAAAAGTTATAATAATATTTAAAATTTAGATTACTATTCATGGCCACTTTCTATTAATATATATAACGAGTCATGTAGTTTAGGTGCATACTTGATGGGTCAAACAGATGAGCTTTAAACAACGGGTCAAGCCGGTCACGTTTATTAAATAGGTAGAACTGTCGTTTTCTTCTACAATGGTCGAATGGGTTTATTATACTAAATGGGTCAAAAGGGACAAGTCCATACTATTATTTCTATTGTTATTGCTAAGCTAGATATATTAAGAAGCATGGAATAACAATACAAGTAAAACTGATACACTTGAAAATATTATAAAACAAAAATTGTAGCATTTGAATGTCAAAGTTTAGTTAAATGGTATGACTGTTACTATCAAGTTAGTCAAAAAAAAAAAAAAACTGAGTTTAATTTTAAGATTTGAATAATTGCGTTTAACACTTCGATGAACAATTGACTTAATGATGATGAGACTTGCGTAAAGAATCAGGTATTTACATGTATTTTATCCTCATTCATTAAATCAAGTAGACGAATTTAGTCATTATGTTTCCTTATTAATGTCGTGATGTTGGTTTGTTGTTTTTAATCTACTTGAGTTTAGTCATAATGCTGCCTTATTTTGAGCTCCTTTTAACTATTTGACTTCTTAAAAGTTAATAAGTCATTTTTGTAGCATTTGTATAATGTGGTGAGAAGAAGTTTTTGTGGTTTGAAAAGAAGAAAAGTAAAAATTAGATGGTTGTGACTTTTTCAAAAAGAAGAAAAGGAGAAGCAATCCCAAACACCCTCAATATAGATTATCTTTGTTTGTTACGTTGTTAGCGTAACCCGTCCACCACACAGGTATTAAACTAGTTTTATTTTAGATACAAATATTCTCGTTCTAAAGACATATTCATTGTTTTATAAAACGTTATATTTTAGAAGTTATAAGCGCCAAATAAGTGAAGTAGGTGAATTAATTATAATATATATAATAATAAAATAATAATTAAAATTCAGAAACTTAACAATTAAGATATTTACGTGGCTTTTAAAATAATAAAAAAATAATAATAATTAACTTATGTGTCAACATGGAGGTGAAAGCCTTAAGTTTACTTTCATATAAACTAGTAGTTTTCCACCGCGCTATGCGGCGGGAACTCAGTTGGTATCCGTTCAGTTCGTTCTGGTACCGACACTCACTATAGTAGCTGAAAGTGAAAATTATAAAATAAATCAAAAACCATAGAAAGTAATACCGGTTCCGATACTACCGATATTATTTTACCGATGTTGTTCGGTTGAAATCGGTTCAGTTAGTCCTGTATAAACACTTGTATAGTGTACAATAAAAAAATGTGTTTTTTTCTATATTTTTATTGGCACTCGTATAGTTTACAGTTTCGATAGAAAAACATCAATCGAAAACTATAAAAAGGAATATTGGTTTCCATACTGTCGATATTGGTACCGATGTTATTCGGTTGAAATTGGTTCGGTAAATCCCATATCAATACTCGTACAGTTTACGATACAAAAAAATGTGTTTCTTATATTTTTATCGGCACTTGTATAGTTTACCATAGAAAAGAAAACAAATTAAATATCTATAGTGTCATGGTATGAATTTTAAATATCATTGTCGGTTTCGCTTTGATTTGGTACAATAGCGTCATGTTATCCATCTTAAATATCATTACCGGTTTCGATTCGATTCGATTTGATACGATAGCAATACAGTATCCATTTTCAACAATAAAAAAAAAAACAAATTAGAAAAAATTAAATTAAATTAAAATAAATATAATATTAAAACTTAAATTTTACTATTCACCACCATTTCAAAATAATATGTATAAATATGTATAAATAGTAATCTTTCTTTCTTTTTTTTTCTTTGTTCGTTACGTCCTACAACAAGAATGGCAGCCTCTTTTTTCTTTTTTTTATTCATCCAAACGTCTTTATTAATTGCCGCTTCCCTATAGTTTTAATATGCATCCAACAATAATAATATATATGGCCAGAAAAAGGAGGCTACCATTCTTGTTGTAGGACGCAACAAACCAAGGAAAAAAAAGAAAGAAAGATTATTATTATTATTAGAGGTGGGTAGGCTAGGAGATATTCTAGATCAGATCAATAAAAGTTTGCTAGTATTTTTATATCGTGCGTTACGGCGAAACCGAGCAAATAATAATATAAAACAAACGTGATTTGAAAATAAAGCATGTTGTTTAGAAAGTCAACCCATTAGAATGATTTAGTTTATCATCGTAAACTACGTTTTAACAAAACTTATAACGGAATGTTAGGGAAAGAAATCAAGAACAACTACGTACTTATGTTTTTAGTAAAAAGTTATAATTGTAACTTATTAAATAAGTATCAAATTAATCGACAAATTAATATATGTTCAAAAAAAAGAAAAAAACAATTATTAAAAAAAAGGGTAAAGGAAATATACACTTAAAAAAAGAAAAATATGTTATTAAAAATAAATATAATAATAAACTATTATAATATATTAAATAATAAAAAAACTATATATTATTATAAAAATAAAGTTACTCATCATCATCCATCGAAATCAATATATATATATATATATATATATATATATATATATTGTAGTTGAGTTCGAAGAACATGAAAGAAGTAAAAAAAGGGTGCGATCAAGAGGAATAAAATAAAGGATTGGTTCGAGCTTCAAAGCCGTGATTCAAGATTCGGGTTTTGTTTGCAATTTATCATTTTGGTTTTGTTAGACTTTGTGTTTTACAAACTATTAAACATGACTTGCCTGTCGTATAAGATTTGTTTCTTTTTATTGGTTATGATTATTGGCTAGTTCTTTTATGCTGTCTAGGTTATGATGAACACAATGTTTGACTAATTATTTTTTATTCGGTTTTGGATATTATTTGTGGGTTTAATAATTTAAGTAAATACTTGGTTTTTATGGTTTGATGTGTATGCATATTTAATCTAGGTCATTGAATGTTATTTACTCCACGTATTCCTTGTTGAATGTCTTTGAGTTATAGGTTCATATTAGATCAACTATTTTGTGTTTTTGATTAGTTTATGGTTGATTGGCCAAGAAACCATAGGAGTGATTTTCATGATTTGAATAGGGTTAAGTGTTCTACCAATCTCAATAGCTGTGAGGTGAGAGGTTGTCGGTCAGTCTTTAGTGTTAGATTGTTAGGGTTAGATACTTTGTGAAAAGATCCCCTTAGTTGCCCTTTCACTATTTGCTTATCGAGTCTAATCATAAAACCCTAGTTACCTGTTGTCACACCCCAACCGATGGCGGAAACATCGGGGTGCGGCACTGAGCTAAACAAAGTGTCCAAAAGTTTCCATAACAACTATATTTACCAAATATTTAAAGCAACACGTCCCATACCATGTCATAAATGATAATACAATTATTACAGAAAAGATCTAGTCAAATTGTTCTGTTCCGACAACTCAGATTTTCATTACAGACAATTGTTTATTGTTGACCTAGGTCTTTCCTAGCCTCGATTTCACAGCAAAGTAAGCAAATAAGCATCCTAAGCACCTGTCACATACGTTAAAGTAAAAGTCAATACACATAGTGTAAAGGTGAGCATACAAGTTTGATAATAACATATAGAGTTCGAAATTGTTACGCATAACCAGCACGTACACAGTGTAAAATGAGGCATGTTAGTTATCGACATGAACCTATCGATACCAATGACTGCGGGTTGACTGCCCAAGGCAGTTCGCGATACACACTCACCACTGTGAGTCATGTAAGTAATTGTCCTTAACAACCCCTGAGTGAACAGGTGCTGAGTCCAAACTTTATCGTTGCTAAGGCAGGTAGACAACATTCCATGTGTAAACATAACAAACAAGCATTCATTAAGTCACGTATAACATGCGATAACGGTTAGCGTTTAAAGTATTGCGTAGTGTGTTCGATGTGATTTTGTATAAGTAACGTATGTAACAACCAAAAGTGCGTAAAGCAAAAAGGGATCAAGTATACTCACAACGATTGATGGATTGAAGGGAGCGCTAGAGAGTAGGGTTAGCCTGGACAGATTTATAGCATAACGATAAGCGACGCGTAAAACGATACAGAGTGCAAGTGGGTAGGATAGCAGTTCGATCGGATGATAGTCTGATCGGACAGCCGGCCGTTCGAGTGACAGTCCGTTCGGACGGTCGTCTGGTCGGATGACCGTTCGAGTGGATTGTTACTTCCTTTGGGAAGGATGTGTTTGTGTATGATGGCTTGACCTTTGAAGTTTTCGTTGTAGCATTTTGAAAACATTGAAGTACCTCTATCTTTCAGGTCGATCGATCGAACGACCGTTCGATCGGGCGACAGTCCGATAGGTTGGGCACTTCAGCGAGAACAAGCTCTCAGCAGGTTGTCACTCGATCGGACGGTTGTTCGATCGGGTGGCATCCCTTGTGCATTGAACATGTTGAAAATTGTTTAAGTGTTGAAGTTTTGAAACATCACATAGTCGGATGGTCGGTGATCGAGTTGTAACTCGATCGGACGGCAATCCGTTCGGTGTTCCCAAAACTCTTGAGGGTTGATTTGAAGAATTAATTGTGGGGCCATGGTGCAAGTCGATCGGATGACCGATCGGAGAGCAGTCCGATCGGACGACACTCCGTCCTGGTCGACCTGTTCGTCTTACACTTGGTTGTTTTGATCGCTTGGTGTTTTATCGAGACGTTTTGATAACGTATTAAGCAATAGAAACCTTGTCAATACTTGGTACCCCTGATCGGACAGGAATCACCCAAATCCGACCAGTTAACTGTTCGAGACGGTGTTCTATGTTTAACCCGAAATCGGTAGTCTCGCGGATAGAATCCAGATCTTTGAACCAACACAACCACAAGAATGAGTAGTAAGTCGGCACAAGCTCCGTTTCTATCGGTTTTGAAGGCATTGAGTGTAAAAGAGTTGAAAGAAAGTTGGAAAACCATCTTTCAATCCTTTTCATTGTGAATATGTTTAGATCTATGAAAGACCTTTGTTTGTTTATGTGGAAATCGGTTAGATCTAAGTTGTTCTTGGTGGATTGAGGCCAAAACATGAAGTTCTCAAGACACATGATGACGTCATCCTAGAACACCTTGAATCTTGATGATTTCACGGTTAAAAGTTAAGATTCAAAAGATAGAAAGGTGTAGGAGTGCGTGTAGATTAAGGAAGTACAAGATTTAGGATGAGGTCTTACCGGAATCGCGAGAAATCTGAAGAAAAGTGGGGAAGATGAGCTGGTCGGACGAGAGTTGCCAAAAGTGGAAAGTATGATGGTGACAGGGGGTATTTATAGGGTTTCCCGGAGTGGAAAGGGGAGGAGAGGGGCTGATCGATCGGGTGACGGCCTGATCGACTGGCTGTTCGATCGGGCGACAACTCGATCGATCGGCAGCTCGATCGGCTGGTTACCTGGTCGATCGGTCACTTGGTTCGAGTGTTCGGTGCGACGAGTTTTGCCGTTTCGATTGCGATTGCGAGCGTTGCGACGCGAGAGTACTTTCTAGTCAAATTACTTTTAATCCCAACTACTATATCAACATACAATCATCCTTATTTCATATTCGTTTAGTGTTTGCGATTCGATTGCGATTGAGTTCGATTGTGTTTCGATTGATCACCACAACATAATATAAATAAACACGCATAAGTAACACATAAGGCACACACACACGTATAATAATAACCAAAAATGCGTAATTTTGAGTGCGACAGAGATACAGCGATTAAACATGCGATAAGCTTGAGGCGGGAGTAGGTGGATCTGTGGATTCCGAAGTGTGAGACCTTTTAGATGAAATCACTTGAATCTAATAATTACATGAAAGCGGCCTGATGAGTCGGTGGTTGGGTTTAAGCGGAAAATTATCCCGGTAATCGTGGTTAAATGTTTGGAGTCTTTTAAATAAGGAAATCTAAAGTTTTTGAAGCCAGTAATCCTAGTTCTGAATCCTTTAGCATAAGTCTTTTTTAGGGATGAAAAAGGTTAAGTGTGTGGATATTTAATGTGTGCTAATTAATTAATTTATCGATAAATTTGATACTTATTTAATAGGTTACGTTTATAACTTTTTTTCTAAAAACTTAAGTACGTAATTGTGCTTGATTTCTTTCACTGACATTCCATTATAAGTTTTGTTAAAACGAGGTTATATTCAAAATAAAGTATTTATTTGGTATCATAAAATGGTACGATGATAAACTAAATCGTTCTAATGGTTTGACTTTCTAAACAACATGCTTTAATTTCAAATCACGTTTGTTTTACATTATTATTTGCTTGGTTTCGCCGCAACAATCGATATAAAAATACTAGTAATAATTATAATATGGAGCAAGCTTTTATTGATCTGATATAGAATATCTCCTAGCCGCCACACCTCTAATAATAATAACTAGTGGACTTCTCCCTCGCGTTGCGGCGTAAAGTCGGTTTGTATCGGTTCGATTCAATAAGGTATCGGTACCGTAATGAGCACTCTGTATAGCGATCGAAAGATAAACCCAATAAAAGTCATAATATGCCCAAAATGATATCGACGGATGTTTAGATTGATAGAAAAATATAAAAATGAATATTGATAAGATTTTAAAAGTACAAATATCGACACCGATGTTCGGCCAAAATCGACATGGTACCGATGTTGTTTGGATGGTATCAGTTTTGTTCATTACCGACACTCGCTATAGCATATGATATAAAAACGTACTCAATACCGCTACCAAAGTCGTAAAAAGGTAATTGTTCGAACAACATCGGCTCAGTTTAATGAAACACGGATGTAGTAAACATGTCGCAATAGTACATTCGAAGTTTTATAAAACATTGCACTATATTATTAGAATAAATAAAATGATAAACGATGTTAATATATAAAATATCATATCTTAGCTATAAGAGAAAACAAAATAAATTAATTATAATAACAAAATATTAAAAAAACTATATGTTGCTATTATCCAAGTATGATATTATAATAATAAAATACTAAAGATTAAGAAAGCTATAATTGTTATAAATATATCATTTATTAGTGACTATTCACATTACCAACTCCCATATCATATTTATGTTTGTATCAATGTCATAGTGCCTATATATATTGGCATTTGTATATGATGTTTATATATCAATGAAAAGGGATTCTCATTCCCTTATTTTCCACGTGTTCTTGTTCTCTACATGATCTCGTCTTATTCTCTAATGTTTATTATAGTTGGATATTGGTTGCTAATAGACCGTTGTTTTACAACACGTTATCAGCACGAAGTGCTCTGTCCAAAACCTAATTTCTATAGCCCTTCAAAAATCATTGTTCCTATTTGTTCAACAACAATAGAACAAGATTCGTGGTTGTGAACCTATCCGGCAGTCACGAACCGCATGATCAATACCCACATCTGCAGATCAATTCGTTTTCATAATGAAGGTTAGCTTTCTTGTTGTTTTCTTTCTTTATTCATACTATCAATTTTTTGTGATATTTTCATGTATACACACAGATTAGTTAGAAACTTATAAATAATAGGAAATTTGAAAACGTGCTTTGATATGGGAACTTGGCTACTAAACTCTTTGAAACAAATAAACTAGAAGGTGTTGATTTTTTTACATCACGCTAAGAAGTCAAAAAAAAAAAAAAAATTTCGGCAACCGGAATTTGATGCCGAAGAAGATGACCAAGCCTCCTTGGAATCGGTCAATAGCCGATTTTGGTGGAATGGTAGATTAGGAGGTTGTTTTGCATGGTCAAATGTGTATCCGACGATCGACAAGAAGTACGGTCAGTCGGTTACAATCACGTGTGTTGGTTACAACCTATAACGATTTTTTTTAAGTTACACGACAGAAATTTGTTTTCTTTTGCTATTTTATCAATAAAATTGTTGTAGAGTTAAAACAAAATAAATAAATGAAATTATTCGTTTAGAACCTTATTAAGAGTTAAAACAAGAAAATAAAAAATAAAAAAAATCTTATTCATTTAGAACCGTATTAAAATTTGAATCGCTCAACATTTATGGTGAATTAAATATCTAGTTGTTCAATTTTCACATTGGCCAAGCTCTTATCAAATTGTTTTTAGATGCCACCATATACTTAACCATGTTGGATTAGTAATGGGCTTAGTAATGTATAACGTAATTTATTTTATCGTTGGTTACATTTATATTTGTCGTTACATGAACCACTAGTCATGTTGAATGGTTATTATCATTTATGAGTTCGTGGACTTAGTCAACTTGACTTAAAGTACCTTTATTTACATTTTAATAAATCTCTAAACTAGTGCATTTTTAGGAGATTGTGTTAAATTCAACATTATTGATTTTTCAATATAAGTATTCTCTTTTCACATATGTTTGGTTAACATCTATGCAAACTAAAATTGTAATTCTATTAGAATCTGGGATCAGTAAATCACATGGATTCTCATTGTTTTTTATTTATCATTATAGTTTGCATGATATAGCCATTACGCTTTTAATTAACAAACTACACTTTAACTGGTTAAGTAAATTAATAGATGATGAACCATAGACTTGGAAGTCAATAGTATATGCATGAAGACGGGCTTTAAGTTTCTTTAAATAAAAAGGCAAATATTCACTTCGTGATCCTTAAGAGATTTCACCGAAACTTCCTTGATTTAAATTTAGACACAAGTCATCACAAAATAGTGAGAAAATTAAAACAAAACATAATATTGATAATCACATGTATAGTCTTTAATTTAATTGGTTTTATAACCTTCTTTTTGTATGTATCATATATGTGTTGATATTTGAACTTTATTAAAATATACATGGATTGTATTATATATGAATACATGGAACGTCCCAGTGACAAGATATATGATGTCTTATATGAAATTATATGAATAGTTATTATATAACTTCTATTGATGAGAAATTATTGCTATAAATTAGTAGTTAAAAATCATATGTTGATTTTCATATCTTTACAAATTATATGCTGATTTTCTTATCTTTATAAATATTTGTTTGCTTCTGTAATTGTAATATATGATTCAAGATGAATGATTTCATGTTTCTTTCGTCATATAATTTTGTCCGTTATGGAACAAACAATATTTTGAAAGTTACGTACTTTCTATTGATAAAAGTGAGAATGATGTATAATGATTTTTATCGAAAGATTATCAGTATTGCAGTTATATTATTTTTAAGTATTTATATCGATCTTATTGGATAAAAAAAAATTAAGGCCAAAGTTAAAAGTTTTATTAGCACCCACATGAAAAGTATAATATGTTTAGACATGACACTTGAGTGTCATATCATCTGAATCTCATTATCTAGTTATAAAGAATCATAAGATGTATGATTGATAAATCTTATATGATTCGAACGTTTAGTCACTTCTTATTGATTTTATGTGAAGAAAAGACTATATACAAGGAAATTTTGGATACAATAACTTTCATTGTCACACCTGAGATATATATATGCTCCTGAAGTAACATATCATTATGAGAGTCATGAAAAGTTTGAAATGATATATACTCGTGTGACTGGGTAAGGAATGAAAACCTATGAAACTTGTTTTGGTTCTACTCCATTCCCAGAAGTGAATGTGAGTAAAGAATAAAAAGCTATTGATCATTGTAAAGATTAGTGATCATGGACATAATTGAGAAAATTGTAATGATGAGATCGACCATTAGAATTATATAATGGCCAAGTTAATAATGAGATTGACTATTAAAACTGTAATGATGGTCATAATGAGAACGACCACCAAAAGTGTCAAACTAAAGGAATGTTATATGAGAATATATAGTTTGGAATGATCCTAACATGATACCATTTAGTGTTTTAAATAAATGCATTGTCTAAATGGTTATCAAATCCACAACCTAAAGTTTTTGTGATTATGGCTTAGCTAATGTGATCACAAGCATATTATTCCAGATTAACATATTTATTTTAGTTGTAATAGTGAATTGGATTCCCAATTTATTGATCATCATTGGAGTACATGTTTTGTTGAGACGATCGCTAAACTCTATGATTGGTTGCAAAATCTATGATCATAAGAGTAGAAGTTCATATGTTAT
Source organism: Helianthus tuberosus (assembly GCA_030545235.1). Taxonomy (NCBI): domain Eukaryota; kingdom Viridiplantae; phylum Streptophyta; class Magnoliopsida; order Asterales; family Asteraceae; genus Helianthus; species Helianthus tuberosus. Next base: position 24,977 of record JARYGA010013135.1, read on the forward strand.
GGACAACTTATTTTACTTGCAACATTAATTCACATCAAGCCAACAAGTCATAATAATTTCTCCCCATTATAGTTGGTTTTTGGTCAGGAACCAAAGATATCCCTTCTAAGATTTTGGTTGTGCGGTATATATTAAAATTGATCCACCACTACGCACAAAGATGGGACCTTAAAAGGTGGTTGGGAATATATGATAACGAATAGGGTCTTTCACGAGATATTTATTTATGGCTCAATTAATTGATATCCATCTAAATGGATTAACATTCCCAACATCAAGGGGAGATAAAAAGCAGTTGGAAAAGAAATGAGTTGGTATGAATTATCATTGATCCTCAAAACTAAATGTGTGAACCAGAAGTTCAAAGAATAACTCATTTACATAGATTAGCGAATTTATTACCAGACGCATTCACTGACCTTAAAAAGGTGACTATGTCACATATACCAACTGCTAATGCTCCAATTAAGATGAGTGTCCCAGAAGGACAATCACCACATGTTTGTAATGAATCTATTGCAAGTCTGAAGTGTGGTAGACCAGTCGATTCCAACAATAAAATTCCTCGAAAGTTGGAGCAACTAATTAAGATGGTCAAGTCGAGGTTATATTAAAATGGTCTCTTGAAGAGACAATAGACATGATGGTTCAAGAAGAACCTCAGGTACCTGAAAATAAAGAGATCTCGATAAGTTGTATCATGTCTAAGATATGTATGGAATCGAAACAAAATCGACGTCGTTATACTTTTGTATATAACATAGCGCTTGAAATGATGAAATAACGAGGATCAAGATTTAAGATCTGCCTATGAATGAAAATACTTAAATGATTGGCCAAAATGGAAAGACGTAATGTATGGCAGATTCAAATTCTCTAATGAAATGGAAAGTTTTCGGACCAACAGTCCATACAACTGAATTAGTAAAGTATGTTGGATATTAATGGGGCTTTTATGCGAATCATTTGAAAATCAAATTAAACGAGATAAGGCAAATATGGTGCACACGGATTTTCGCAAATACCCATGATTGATTATAATGAGACACATTCTCTAGTGGTGGATGTAATGACTTTCCAATATTTTATTAGTCTGGTAATATAAAGAGAGAATTGATATGCGTCTTATGAATGTTATGTATCACTTGATACTAAAAGTTTACATGAAAGTCCCTCAAGGATTTGAATTATCAAAAATCATGTAAAATGAGTTCTCGAGAACGATATGATCGTTGTATACAATTTCATATTTGAATACGTTGAATATAATTGGAACTCCTTATGAGTATCGCAAAGCATTTAAGTGCTTATAAGGTTAGTTGAAACATCTTAATGATGTAATTCTTGTGCACTAATAACTATACATAGGAATCTTGTGCCTGGTTAGTATGGCATCTTAATGTAGAATGTATAAGCATGGTACAATATGGATTAAATATTTAAGATATCCTTGCATATGATATAGAAATCAATGAGGAGGAATATATAATAGAACTCCTAAAAAGTGAATGCACATACATTGTTTTTCAAAGTTGAAAGAAGTATGTATATGATTGCCAATGCCTGAAACATTGATTTCAAGTCCTCAAGAATGTATCTTTATAAAGTTAAAGATAGTATGAACTAAAATAATCAAGTTGAGTGTTGTACAACTCATGATATATTCTGATAAAGAGCAATATAAGTTTGATAATATTATCCATCTTTATCAAATGTTCTTTCTTAAAAGTTCATTATAATCGCAATTTACAGTGATGATGCTTGAGCATCATCAAGAGAAACTGGCGAGCTTTTAGAATGGGAATTTTTTTTAATGACCCTAGCACAGTCTAATTATTACTCGACTTGCAGTTCGAACATATTTGTAATCATACTTTTATTCATCTATCAAACGACATCTAGAAGATGTTGGTGTGACATTTTAGTATGTAGAGGGCTCAACCTTATAGTATGTTAAAGGTTGTTCAGACACTTTTTATAAGAAATGATTATTATCATCTCCTACCAAAGTAGAGATTCTTATTTCAAAAGTACCATGGCTAAAGTGCAATTGTGCATTAACTTAACTTTCTAGCCATGCATGATAATATATATTTTTTTTATTTGAATTTATCAACATGATATAGCACATGTCCAATGAGGAGACATTTGAATGGTAAAACAGATATGTCGATACCCTAAAGGTAAGAATGATATGCGTCTATATTTTACTAACCCATGAAAGCTAGTTCTGTTAGTCTTGTAGATATAAAGAATGTAACACAAATAGTCTTGGATCTTATGGTATTTGTTCGCAAGAGGAAGCACTAGAAGTCTCACAAGAAGATTTTACAACATTACTCAATATAAAGGATTGCACTTCAAGGCATCAAACGACAAATCATTCTACAAAAGTTTTGAGCAACTTTCGAGGATGATGGACACACTTTACTTAAAGGATACATATTATAATGAGGGGGAGATTTATTGAAGTTGCACTCTTTTTCCCTTAACTAAGTTTTATCCCAATGGGTTTTCTTAGTAAGGTTTTTAATGATGCAACATACCTGATCCAGAAGTATCAGGGGGAGACAATATGCGCTGCACTCTTTTTCCCTTAGCTGAGGTTTTGTCCCACTGGGTTTTCTTGGCAACGTTTTTAACGAGGCAGCATATCAAAGCATATTAAAAGTATAATGTACCCCTTGCTTTTATCACATGTGGATAGTCAAGGGGGAGTGTTATAAATATATCATTTATTAGTGTCTATTCACATTACCAACTCCTATATCATATTTATGTTTCTATCAATGTCATAGTGCCTATATATATTGGCATTTGTATATGATGTTTATATATCAATGAAAAGAGATTCTCATTCCCTTATTTTCCATGTGTTCTTGTTCTCTACATGATCTCGTTTTATTCTCTAATGTTTATTATAGTTGGATATTGGTTGCTAATAGACCGTTGTTTTACAACAATAATAATATTTAAAAATTAGATTATAATAATAAAATATTAAAGGTTGAAAAAAGTTATAATAATATTTAAAATTTAGATTACTATTCATGGCGACTTTCTATTAATATATATAACGAGTCATGTAGTTTAGGTGCATACTTGATGGGTCAAACAGATGAGCTTTAAACAACGGGTCAAGCAGGTCACGTTTATTAAATAGGTAGAACTGTCATTTTCTTCTACAAGGGTCGAATGGGTTTATTATACTAAATGGGTCAAAAGGGACAAGTCCATACTATTATTTCTATTGTTATTGCTAAGCTAGATATATCAAGAAGCATGGAATAACAATACAAGTAAAACTGAGACACTTGAAAATATTATAAAACAAAAATTGTAACATTTGAATGTCAAAGTTTAGTTAAATGGTATGACTGTTACTATCAAGTTAGTCAACAAAAAAAAAAAAAACTGAGTTTAATTTTAAGATTTGAACAATTGCGTTTAACACTTCGATGAACAATTGACTTAATGATGATGAGACTTGCGTAAAGAATCAGGTATTTACATGTATTTTATCCTCATTCATTAAATCAAGTAGACGAATTTAGTCATTATGTTTCCTTATTAATGTCGTGATGTTGGTTTGTTGTTTTTAATCTACTTGAGTTTAGTCATTATGCTGCCTTATTTTGAGCTCCTTTTAACTATTTGAATTCTTAAAAGTTAATAAGTCATTTTTGTAGTATTTGGATAATGTGGTGAGAAGTAGTTTTTGTGGTTTGAAAAGAAGAAAAGTAAAAATTAGATGGTTGTGACTTTTTCAAAAAGAAGAAAAGGAGAAGCAATTCCAAACACCCTCAATATAGATTATCTTTGTTTGTTACGTTGTTAGCGTAACCCGTCCACCGGACGGGTATTAAACTAGTTTTATTTTAGATACAAATATTCTCGTTCTAAAGACATATTCATTGTTTTATAAAACGTTATATTTTAGAAGTTATAAGCGCCAAATAAGTGAATTAATTATAATATATATAATAATAAAATAATAATTAAAATTCAAAAACATAACAATTAAGATATTTATGTGGCTTTTAAAATAATAAAAAAATAATAATAATTAACTTATGTGTCAACGTGGAGGTGAAAGCCTTAAGCCTTAAGTTTACTTTCATATAAACTAGTAGTTTTCCACCGCGCTATGCTGCGGGAACTCAGTTGGTATCCGTTCGGTTCGTTCTGGTACCGACACTCGCTATATTAGCTGAAAGAGAAAATTATAAAATAAATCAAAAACCATAGAAAGTAATACCGGTTCCGATACTACCGATATTATTTTACCGATGTTGTTCGGTTGAAATCGGTTCTGTTAGTCCTGTATAAACACTTGTATAGTGTACAATAAAAAAAATGTGTTTTTTTCTATATTTTTATTGGCACTCGTATAGTTTACAGTTTCGATAGAAAAATATCAATCTAAAACTATAAAAAGGAATATTGGTTTCCATACTGTCGATATTGGTACCGATGTTATTCGGTTGAAATTGGTTCGGTAAATCCCATATCAATACTCGTACAGTTTACGATACAAAAAAATGTGTTTCTTATATTTTTATCGGCACTTGTATAGTTTACGATAGAAAAGAAAACAAGTTAAATATCATTGTCGGTTCCTATTCGCTTTGGTACGATAGTGTCATGGTATGAATTTTAAATATCATTGTCGGTTTTGCTTTGATTTGGTACAATAGCGTCATGTTATCCATCTTAAATATCATTACCGGTTTCGTTTCGATTCGATTTGATACGATAGCAATACCGTATCCATTTTCAATAAAAAAAAAACAAATTAGAAAAAATTAAATTAAAATAAATATAATATTAAAACTTAAATTTTACTATTCATCACCATTTCAAAATAATATGTATAAATAGTAATCTTTCTTTCTTTTTTTTTCTTTGTTCGTTACGTCCTACAACAAGAATGGCAGCCTCCTTTTTCTTTTTTTATTCATCCACATGTCTTTATTAATTGCCGCTTCCCTATAGTTTTAATATGCATCCAACAATAATAATATATATGGCCAGAAAAAGGAGGCGGTCATTCTTGTTGTAGGACGCAACAAACCAAGGAAAAAAAAAAGAAAGAAAGATTATTATAATTATTAGAGGTGTGTAGGCTAGGAGATATTCTAGATCAGATCAATAAAAGCTTGCTTCATATTATATTTATTACTAGTATTTTTATATCGTGCGTTACGGCGAAACCGAGCAAATAATAATGTAAAACAAACGTGATTTGAAAATAAAGCATGTTGTTTAGAAAGTTAAACCATTAGAATGATTTAGTTTATCATCGTGAACTACGTTTTAACAAAACTTATAACGGAATGTTAGGGAAAGAAATCAAGAACAACTACGTACTTAAGTTTTTAGTAAAAAAGTTATAAACGTAACTTATTAAATAAGTATCAAATTAATCGAAAAATTAATATATGTTCAAAAAAAGAAAAAACAATTATTAAAAAAAGGGTAAAGGAAATATATATTTAAAAAAAAGAAAAATATGTTATTAAAAATAAATATAATAATAAACTATTATAATATATTAAATAATAAAAAAAAACTAGATATTATTATAAAAATAAAGTTACTCTTCATCATCCATCGAAATCAATATATATATATATATAATTGTAGTGGAGTTCGAAGAACATGAAAGAAGTAAAAAAAGGGTGCGATTAAGAGGAATAAAAGAAAGGATTGGTTCGAGCTTCAAAGCCGTGATTCAAAATTCGGGTTTGGTTTGCAATTTATCATTTTGGTTTTGTTAGACTTTGTGTTTTACAAACTATTAAACATGACTTGCCTGTCGTATAAGATTTGTTTCTTTTTATTGGTTATGATTATTGGCTAGTTCTTTTATGCTGTCCAGGTTATGATGAACACCATGTTTGACTAATTATTTTTTATTCGGTTTTGGATATTATTTGTGGGTTTAATAATTTAAGTAAATACTTGGTTTTTATGGTTTGATGTGTATGCATATTTAATCTAGTTCATTGAATGTTATTTACTCCACGTGTTCCTTGTTGAATGTCTTTGAGTTATAGGTTCATATTAGATCAACTATTTTGTGTTTTTGATTAGTTTATGGTTGATTGGCCAAGATACCATAGGAGTGATTTTCATGATTTGAATAGGGTTAAGTGTTCTACCAATCTCAATAGCTGTGAGGTGAGAGGTTGTCAGTCAGTCTTTAGTATTAGATTGTTAGGGTTAGATACTTTGTGAAAAGATCCCCTTAGTTGCCCTTTCACTATTTGCTTATCGAGACTAATCATAAAACCATAGTTACCTGTTGTCACACCCCAACCGATGGCGGAAACATCGGGGCGCGACACTAAGCTAAACAAATTGTCAAAAAGTTTCCATAACAACTATATTTACCAAATATTTAAAGCAACACGTCCCATACCATGTCATAAATGATAATACAATTATTACAGAAAAGATCTAGTCAAATTGTTCTGTTCCGACAACTCAGATTTTCATTACAGACAATTGTTTATTGTTGACCTAGGTCTTTCCTAGCCTCGATTTCACAGCAAAGTAAGCAAATAAGCATCCTAAGCACCTGTCACATACGTTAAAGTAAAAGTCAATACACATAGTGTAAAGGTGAGCATACAAGTTTGATAATAACATATAGAGTTCGAAATTGTTACGTATAACCAGCACGTACACAGTGTAAAATGAGGCATGTTAGTTATCGACATGAACCTATCGATACCAATGACTGCGGGTTGACTGCCCAAGGCAGTTCGCGATACACACTCACCACTGTGAGTCATGTAAGTAATTGTCCTTAACAACCCCTGAGTGAACAGGTGCTGAGTCCAAACTCTATCGTTGCTAAGGCAGGTAGACAGCATTCCATGTGTAAATATAACAAACAAGCATTCATTAAGTCACGTATAACATGCGATAACGGTTAGCGTTTAAAGTATTGCGTAGTGTGTTCGATGTGATTTTGTATAAGTAACGTATGTAACACCCAAAAGTGCGTAAAGCAAAAAGGGATCAAGTATACTCACAACGATTGATGGATTGAAGGGAGCGCTATAGAGTACGGTTAGCCTGGACAGATTGATAGCATAACGATAAGCGACGCGTAAAACGATACAGAGTGCAAGTGGGTAGGACAGCAATTCGATCGGATGATAGTCTGATCGGACAGCCGGCCGTTCGAGTGACAGTCCGTTCGGACGGTCGTCTGGTCGGATGACCGTTCGAGTGGATTGTTACTTCCTTTGGGAAGGATGTGTTTGTGTATGATGGCTTGACCTTTGAAGTTTTCGTTGTAGCATTTTGAAAACATTGAAGTACCTCTATCTTTCAGGTCGATCAATCGAACGGCCCTTCGATCGGGCGACAGTCCGATAGGTTGGGCACTTCAGCGAGAACAAGCTCTCAGCAGGTTGTCACTCGATCGGACGGTTGTTCGATCGGGTGGCATCCCTTGTGCATTGAACATGTTGAAAATTGTTTAAGTGTTGAAGTTTCGAAACATCACATAGTCGGATGGTCGGTCGATCGAGTTGTAACTCGATCGGACGACAATCCGTTCGGTGTTCCCAAAACTCTTGAGGGTTGATTTGAAGAAATAATTGTGGGGCCAAGGTGCAAGTCGATCGGATGACCGATCGTTCGGATGGCTTTCCGATGAGACAGTAGTCCGATCGAACGACACTCCGTCCTGGTCGACCTGTTCATCTTACACTTGGTTGTTTTGATCGCTTGTTGTTTTATCGAGACGTTTTGATAACGTATTAAGCAATAGAAACCTTGTCAATACTTGGTACCCCTGATCGGACAGGAATCACCCAAATCCGACCAGTTAACTGTTCGAGACGGTGTTCCAGGTTTAACCCGAAATCGGTAGTCTTGTGGATAGAATCCAGATCTTTGAACCAACACAACCACAAGAATGAGTAGTAAGTCGGCACAAGCTCCGTTTCTATCGGTTTTGAAGGCATTGAGTGTAAAAGAGTTGAAAGAAAGTTGGAAAACCATCTTTCAATCCTTTTCATTGTGAATATGTTTAGATCTATGAAAGACCTTTGTTTGTTTATGTGGAAATCGGTTAGATCTAAGTTGTTCTTGGTGGATTGAGGCCAAAACATGAAGTTCTCAAGAACATATGATGACGTCATCCTAGAACACCTTGAATCTTGATGATTTCACGGTTAAAAGTTAAGATTCAAAAGATAGAAATGTATAGGAGTGCGTGTAGATTAAGGAAGTACAAGATTTAGGATGAGGTCTTACCAGAATCGCGATAAATCTGAAGAAAAGTGGGGAAGATGAGCTGGTCGGATGAGAGTTGCCAAAAGTGGAATGTATGATGGTGACAGGGGGTATTTATAGGGTTTCCCGGAGTGGAAAGGGGAGGAGAGGGGCTGATCGATCGGGAGATGGACTGATCGATTGGCTGTTCGATCGGGTGGCAGCTCGATCGACTGGTTACCTGGTCGATCGGTCACTTGGTTCGAGTGTTCGGTGCGACGAGTTTTGCCGTTTCGATTGCGATTGCGAGTGTTGCGATGCGAGAGTACTTCCTAGTCAAATTACTTTTAATCCCAACTACTATATCAACATACAATCATCCTTATTTCATATTCGTTTAGTGTTTGCGATACGATTGCGATTGAGTTCGATTGCGTTTCGATTGATCACCACAACATAATATAAATAAACACGCACAAGTAACACATAAGACACACACACACGTATAGCAATAACCAAAAATGCGTAATTTTGAGTGCGATAGCGATAAAGCGATTAAACATGCGATAAACAGCGACTACTGTGCGATTATTAATAGATACACCACATAATACAACTAAAACGATAATAAAATAGACCAATTACAAGTCAAAGAAGTCAAAACAGGAATTGAGCAAGGAGAGGCAGATCACAATTAGCAATCTTTTCTTCCTTTGACTTCAATCTTGACTTTGACTTTGACTTTCGAAACACGGGGTGTTACACCGGTGACTTTTGTGCTATAAGGTAGATTGTCTAGAGGGTACTTTATTATTACATTAGGAAAGCCTATGAAGGAATCCTTTAAACCGGTATTAGAACAACTTAATAGGTTGCCATAGGTGTCTTCTCGAGAAGGGTCGAGGGTCTTGTTCGGTTATCAATTAAGTTTAGCATCTTAAGATTCGGTTTCCACATTACTTCCATAACCGATAAAACGTGTCAAGCATGTGTAGGATTCTAGCCTAGCTAGGTAGTGTGTTCCCCATCATCTGAATTCTTCTTCGGTCTAGGTTCGTGTCTCCATCCGCTTTAGTTAATTTAGTTAATTTTAATAAATTGAATTATGTTATTAGAGACCCCCCCCCCCAAAAAAAAAATATAAAAACAGTTAGAGTCGAGGCAGTCTTAGATAAGTTAGTTGAGTCTAGTAAACAGAGTCTGTAGAGTCTCGTAGGTTCGATACTTGGACTTACTTTAGCTATACTGTATTGATCGGTACACTTGCCGGTGTGTGATCTAGGTTTTAGAGAGTCTGTTTTTATAAATTTAAAACTTAGCGTGTCTAGCTTAGGTTCATATTAGTTAGTTTTTATTTGACCACTTTTAGCACATAAATATGGTAGCTTGTATTAATTGAACCTAATGACCCATTCTTCCTCACCAACATCCTCAATCTAGCATTTTGATCTTGTTATTGACCGTTTTAACTAATTAATCGTATGTATTTAGTTATCTCTAATGAATAACTTGAACAAGAAAAAGTGAAAATAAGATTTTTAATCCATTTCCACACACATAAAAGTTCCATACTAAATTCGTGAATGTAACAACATGATTACACATAGATCATTATTCTAAAATGCTTCAAGAATTATCATTCAAACACAAAGTCTATGTTTTCTCCATAGGATCTTATCCATATGGAAAAGTACAACACAATTAATTGTAGAGGCTAGCATTGGGCAATCTTTGAGATGGTATGGCGGTGAGTGGTTTTACCTTCTTTAGTGTTATGCCAACCTTTTCAGAGAGATCATGCTCTTCACCCTTCGGTAAGCTCCAGTTAAAGGAGTGCAGGAGTGAAGCCAAGATAAACAGCATCATTTTCTCAGCCAAGGGTAAACCTGCACACAATCTTCTCCCCGAACCAAATGGGAAGAACTTCAAATTGTTTCCTTTGTAATCACATTTTTTTGAACTCTCGTAACTCAAGAACCTCTCAGGATAGAACTCCAAAGGCTTGTCCCAATATCGAGGATCTCGTTGGATTGACCAGACATTCAGGAAAACAGTACAACCCTTTGGAATTGTATATCCACCTACCAGGCAGTCCTGGCTTGGCGACCGTGGGAGTACGAAAGGGACTACAGGATGTAACCGTAGCGTCTCCTTAACTACCGCATCTAGATATTTTAGTTGTGAGAGATGAGTTTCTTCCACAATGTTGTTTAGACCTACAACTTTTGCTAGTTCTTCTTGAATTGCACTCATCACTTGATGGTTCATCATAATTTCCGCCATCACCCATTCTATTAGTGTTGAAGTTGTTTCAGTTCCTGCAACCATAATGTCCTGATAAAACAAGAAAAATATCCTCACTTTATTAATGGAAGGCAACTCAACATTAAAATATTGCAACCCACAATCATTTAGTAATATACACATGCTACACTACAAATATCATTGGTAGATTAAGTATCATCTAGAGTTTGGCGAATAACGTTTACCAGGAGAAGTGCCTTTATTTGGGTTATGCTAAGCGAAGTTCCATCTTCTTGGCTTCTGAGATCTAATAAGATCTGCAGAAAATCTTTCTTTTTTTCACGATCACCAACCCCATCAAGCGACTTTTTGGAGTTCGATTTTATTCCATCTTGGATCATGCTTTCAGTAATTTGATCCATTTTATGAAGTTGTTTCTTCATGTTCCTCTCAATACGTTGTAGATCAAACCACGCAAGAATAGGGAAGAAATCAGACAAATTCGGCCGTCCGAAAATCTCAGCAATGTTCCCAGACACTGTCTGTAACTCTGATGCAAGATGGCTATTATTTTCCTCTCTATCTGATGTGTTACCACAAATCAAACTAGTTAGGACATTCGTTTGTGTCATGAAAGTAATCTCGCTTATGTCGATTGGTGTACCGATTTTACTAAACACATTCTTGATGGTTTTTCTAACTTCATCCATTCTGAAAGAACTACATGCTTCAAGATTCTTGCTGCTTAGAGCCTCGTGGACAAATATCTTGCGAAGCATACGCCAGTTTGAGTTGTTCATGGACCATACTAAATCTTGGCCTCCGTAAGTTATTACCGATGCAGCCACTGTTAGGTTGCGGTTAGCAAAGATCTCATCATGGTCGCGGACCACTTCTTTGGCTAACTCTACGGAGTTTATGACGACATGAAGCTTTCTTCCCAGATGGAACTTGAAGATGGGACCGTAGGTGTGAGCCATGCTGGTGAACTGTTTATGCAATTCAGGACCAAGAAATGGGAGGTACCCAACAATTGGCAAGGAGCGGGGACCAGGTGGCAACGGTGGTGAGGCGCTCGAATGTGTAAACTTGTACCATAAAACAGCCAACGTGACTACTGCAATGGTAACAAGTATTGCTAGAGTAAACTCGTCTTTTTTGCTGTTCATCATCGCTTCCCACCACCATAATCCATGACTATTTAGTTTTGCCATTTTTGGCTGATGGAAATGTCAGGATAATAATACAAGTTGTTGGCTGTATTTATAGGCGTGTGCCATGCCTTACAATAATTTCTTTTCTGGTATGAATTGAGTGAGCCTGAGGTGTCCACGTTAGATACCATGCACTTATTCATGGTGCCCACCTTAGATTCAGGCTATTAAATTATTTATAATAATTTATAGGTTTAATATATTATATAACCCAAAATCTATATCTTTGCCCATGTGACTTGACCTTACAACTACTGATCCATATCTATAACTATCTTGTTTATATAATTGTATTTAGTGTGAATTTCAAGTTTTTTTCTTGTGTTTTTATACCTAATTTCAATCGATAATCGATATCATTAATCTTTAAAATTGACAAATTTTATACTTTATGTTTCTAAATCTTGCATGTTATGTCCTTTAAACTTAACCGAGTTAAGTTTTTATGTTAAGTGGAGGGCAAATTGGTCTTTTACTTATTAATTTAACAAAACCATTATAATAATTATAACAAAATAAATTATATTTTATATATATATATATATATATATATATAAAGTCACACACACTCTCTCTCTATATATCTACTCTCTCTCTCTCTCTCTATGTACCCAGCAAAACCCCATGCCACCACCTACCCTCACACAACCAGCAGCATCACCCCTACATCACCACTGCACAATCCCTACATCCCCATCTGCCACCACCTACAACCACCACCACCCATCCTTACAACCAGCCATCACCAACCGACCACGGCCACCAACGGCTAACAACCACCACTCAACTAACGCAACACAACTCAGCCCACCCAGACACCACCCTCCGACATCCCCGACCCCTCCTTCAAACCACCGCGACATCCTCAACGATCTTGGAAGTAGAAGACGAGGCCTCATCATCGTCATCTAAAGAAGATGCAACCCCAATTTCAAAACCCACAATTAAAAAAACCCCAATTTCAAAACCCACAAATAAAAAACCAGAAAGCAATGTCATACAGGGCTCTATGGTTTTCTTGAGAGGTCGATTAGGGCACCTTCTTTAGTTGGCGGATCGATTTAGGTTAGGAAAAGTGAAGAAGGAAGCAAGTGTTGAGTATCAGGATCAGAGGTGATGGCTTTACCACGCAGTGCTGTTTTAAGAAGAAAGATAGGGTGGAGATATGAGGGAGATAACACGTAGCAAAATGCCAAGGAAGTCCAACACCGCCCTTAGAAACCTCTAAGGCCCAGACACGTTCTAACTCACTATTCATTTCCACCCTTCTATTAATAGATATTAATTAGTGACAACATTTATAATAAATGAAATAAAAATACTAAATAATAATTGATAACTTACGGTCGGTCTCGTGTGTCCCTCTCCGAAAAGGATCCGAATATGGTGGATCCCTAGCTCCGTGTCCCCCATGTCCCCGAGGGATCACATCCGCCATCAGATAAACAAATACAAACCAGAAAGAAAACATTTTTCCTAAAAAGTTACAAATTTTACAACAAGTGTATCAAATATAAATTAATAGAAAGTACAACAAGTTTAGCTAATATGCAAATAAAGATTTCAACAAGTGTTTATTATTATATTATTATTATTATTATTATTATTATTATTATTATTATTATTATTATTATTATTATTATTATTATTATTATTATTATTATTATTATTTGTTTTTAACAACTTACATAACTTGTGTCAACTGAGACATGAACTCTACACTTTGAAGTTTCACTAACACCATATAATCTCTTGTAAGAAACTAAATAGCACAGTCTCTCTCTCTCTCATAACTAGCAAGAAGGGATAATGCATGTTTTGTCACTCCTGTAACTCTTGGTCTTTATAGTCATATGTATATTAGTTAGAGGCCAAGTTTTTATCTAATTCAGCCAGAAATATACTAATGATAAGAGTGTTGTCAATCATAGCTTTCGGAATTCTAAGTCCAGAACCAACAAAATGCAAAACCGGGTTCAGATTCATCACTGAAAACGAATTTAAAAGCAAAAAAATAGCAGAAAAAGAACTAAATCTTTGAACAAAAATAAACATACACTAACCTTAATTTGAAGGAGGAGAAGAGGTGGTGATGGTGGAGATGAGGTGGTGGCCGTGGAGACGAGGTGGTGACGGTGGAGACTAGCATACACATTGGATGTCGCGCGCCGCTAATAGTGTGGCCGCTATTTGTCCTTTTTCTTGTAGTGTTTACAGGCGCGACAAGATGCAATCCAAACATAATAGGCCAAGAAAAATGTGAAGTTGGCAGAGTAGACCAAACTAGTTGAGCAACAAGATGCAATCCTTTATTACATTTTTAAGAATATTTTTTTGTTTTTTTATCTATTTTGAACATTTATTTTAATCTACGAGAATAATGAATTTATATTTAGTTGCTACTAAAAGTATTTATTATTATCTATCCACAAGAATTCCTTTGATAATCAGGTAGTGATATATGAGCGACGTTTCATATAATACGATTAATTAGTTAGAAACATGAAGTACGATCAATAACAAGATCAAAATGCTAGATTGAGGATGTTGGTGAGGAAGAATGGATCATTAGGTTCAATTAATACAAGCTACCATATCATGTTGTGATAGCCCAAAAATTGGTTTATATTCCTTACCACTCAATCTACCACAAATTAGTGTACTTTCACCACTGATAAGACTCAGCACTCGTCTATTGGTGATATTTCATGGCGAAATTGGGCATATGCTTCACTCACAACACATTCACCGAGGAGTATGCCAAATATTACCACCACTGATAACTAGGGGCGGACCTAGCCCTGCTACCCTTTACGCTCCGGCGGTAGTGTAAATTTTGAAAAAAATGATTTCGTCATGTATTTAGTTATCTCTAATGAATAACTTGAACAAGAAAAAGTGAAAATTGTTGGATTATTCGGGTTTGTTTACGGGTCACGCGGTTCACGGGTTGCGGGTTCAATTCGGAGCAGCAGGTTGCGGGTCAGGAGTAGATCTGTTCGAAGGGTAAAATGGTCAATTATGGCTGTTTTGTACATGGGAAAATGTTGATGATTTTGGCTGACGTTTTATTAATAATGGAACTGGTATTGTGGTTGACCGAATTACATGCAAGTTAGGTAGAGGAGTGGTCACAATTTATACGCATTCATTAGGAAGAAATAGTATTTTTTTATTGTTTTTAAATTCCCAAGTTGCAAGTGTATTATGGCTATTTAAGCCTCTCTTTATATTGAATAGAATATAGCCTTCTTTTATTAATATACAAAAAGCTTTCTTCTTCATAGACTCTCTGCAAATAACTCTACATATATATATACATACGAGTGTTGTGTGTAAACTCTGGGGCCTGAACCAACAAAAATAAGATTTTTATTCCATTTCCATACACACTTAAAAGTTCCAGACTAAATTTCTGAATGTAACAACATGATTACACATAGATCATTATTCTAAAATGCTTCAAGAATTATCATTCAAACACAAAGTCTATGTTTTCTCCATAGTATCTTATCCATATGGAAAAGTACAACACAATTAATTGTAGAGGCTAGCATTGGGCAATCTTTGAGATGGTATGGCGGTGAGTGGTTTTACCTTCTTTAGTGTTATGCCAACCTTTTCAGAGAGATCATGCTCTTCACCCTTCGGTAAGCTCCAGTTAAAGAAGTGCAGGAGTGAAGCCAAGATAAACAGCATCATTTTCTCAGCCAAGGGTAAACCTGCACACAATCTTCTCCCCGAACCAAATGGGAAGAACTTCAAATTGTTTCCTTTGTAATCACATTTTTTTGAACTCTCGTAACTCAAGAACCTCTCAGGATAGAACTCCAAAGGCTTGTCCCAATATCGAGGATCTCGTTGGACTGACCAGACATTCAGGAAAACAGTACAACCCTTTGGAATTGTATATCCACCTACCATGCAGTCCTGGCTTGGCGACCGTGGGAGTACGAAAGGGACTACAGGATGCAACCGTAGCGTCTCCTTAACTACCGCGTCTAGATATTTTAGTTGTGAGAGATGAGTTTCTTCCACAATGTTGTTTAGACCTACAAGTTTTGCTAGTTCTTCTTGAATTGCATTCATCACTTGATGGTTCATCATAATTTCCGCCATCACCCATTCTATTAGTGTTGAAGTTGTTTCAGTTCCTGCAACCATAATGTCCTGATAAAACAAGAAAAATAACCTCACTTTATTAATGGAAGGCAACTCAACATTAAAATATTGCAACCCACAATCATTTAGTAATATACATATGCTACACTACAAATATCATTGCGCAGTGGCGGACCCAGGAATTTTTTCATGGGGGTGCGGAACATTTTTAAAAATTTTAGGCCCCTAGGTATATAAGTAAAAAAATCGGTTCGTATCGGGTCGGGTCATGTAAAACAAACGAACATCAAACTAAATTTATATAATCATCAAAAACATGTCAAACCTTGTTACAAACATAATTAAAACGTCGACGCCCTACGGGTTTTCATTTTTTGAAATCTATCCAAAACATCATCTAAAGCTAATTTCTTAAGCAATTCTTTCTCTATATAACATAAGTTCATCGCTCTATAATATAATGTTTCAATTTTAATTTTCAACTATTCAAGCCCTAGAAATCATAACGTAAGTTGTAATCACCCTAAAAATATATAAACAACATAATCACCCTAAAAATCATCTAAACAACCATAAACAACGTCAAAACACACAAAATTTCAAACCTATTTAACAACTTTATTACCCTTTTTTCTCCTATAATACCAACCAAAATCATCAAAATAACAAAGAAACTTACCCGTGTTCGGATTCCCGTTAGATTTGGTGTCGAACGACGGTGGTATGGTGGCTGATTACGGTGGTCGCCGGTTGCTGGACTGTTGTCGCTGGGTGATGTTGTTCGTTGACAGTGCAGGGACGCAAGAGAGAGAGAGAGAGAGCGGGATAGAATTTCTTAAGGTTTTGGGCTTTAATTATTTTATTATAGTTTGAAATATTGTTGGGTTTGGTTAGTGGGCTATCTAGTTAGGAATTATAAGTGGGTAAAGGTATGGGTATTTGGGTCTAGTTGGTTAGGTATTAAAAGTTATATAATTTAGGTAGTATATTTTTAAAAAAAATAAGAGTTTACTAAAAAAAAATTTAAAATATAAATTGATAACACTTTTTACCTAAGGGGTGCGGACGAAAAATTTCAAAGGGTGCGGTCGAAAATTCCAAGGGGTGCGGAAGAAAAATTCCAAGGGGTGCGGACGGGATTTTCGACGGAATTTAGCCCTAATTTTTTTCCCCGGGGGTGCGCCCGCCCACCTTGGGGTGGGCTTGGGTCCGCCCCAGATCATTGGTAGATTAAGTATCATATAGAGTTTGGCGAATAACGTTTACCAGGAGAAGTGCCTTTATTTGGGTTATGCTAAGCGAAGTTCCATCTTCTTGGCTTCTGAGATCTAATAAGATCTGCAGAAAATCTTTCTTTTTTTCACGATCACCAACACCAGCAAGCGACTTTTTGGAGTTCGATTTTATTCCATCTTGGATCATGCTTTCAGTAATTTGATCCATTTTATGAAGTTGTTTCTTCATGTTCCTCTCAATACGTTGTAGATCAAACCACGCAAGAATAGGGAAGAAATCAGACAAATTCGGCCGTCCGAAAATCTCAGCAATGTTCCCAGACACTGTCTGTAACTCTGATGCAAGATGGCTATTATTTTCCTCTCTATCTGATGTGTTACCACAAATCAAACTAGTTAGGACATTCGTTTGTGTCATGAAAGTAATCTCGCTTATGTCGATTGGTGTACCGATTTTACTAAACACATTCTTGATGGTTTTTCTAACTTCATCCATTCTGAAAGAACTACATGCTTCAAGATTCTTGCTGCTTAGAGCCTCGTGGACAAATATCTTGCGAAGCATACGCCAGTTTGAGTTGTTCATGGACCATACTAAATCTTGGCCTCCGTAAGTTATTACCGATGCAGCCACTGTTAGGTTGCGGTTAGCAAAGATCTCATCATGGTCGCGGACCACTTCTTTGGCTAACTCTACGGAGTTTATGACGACATGAAGCTTTCTTCCCAGATGGAACTTGAAGATGGGACCGTAGGTGTGAGCCATGCTGGTGAACTGTTTATGCAATTCAGGACCAAGAAATGGGAGGTACCCAACAATTGGCAAGGAGCGGGGACCAGGTGGCAACGGTGGTGAGGCGCTCGAATGTGTAAACTTGTACCATAAAACAGCCAACGTGACTACTGCAATGGTAACAAGTATTGCTAGAGTAAACTCGTCTTTTTCGCTGTTCATCATCGCTTCCCACCACCATAATCCATGACTATTTAGTTTTGCCATTTTTGGCTGATGGAAATGTCAGGATAATAATACAAGTTGTTGGCTGTATTTATAGCCATGTGCCATGCCTTACAATAATTTCTTTTCTGGTATGAATTGTTTCTTTTCTTGTATGAATTGAGTGAGCCTGAGGTGTCCACGTTAGATACCATGCACTGATTCCACTACTAGAGAATAGAGTATTTGCTACCCCATTTTCGGTCGCAAAACGGTAGCAATTGCTCTTTTGCCACCGTTTTGCCACCAAAAACTCGTTGGCAAAAGCACACGTAGCAAATGCCCTATTGCCACCTATTTGCTACCGTTTTATTTTTTGCTACCGATTTTGCTACCGTTGATTTGCCACCGTTTTGCTACCGCTTACCGCTATTTTGCCACCTTTTTGCTACCGCTTTTTGTCACCGTTTTGCTACCACATTTTGTTTTGCCACCGTTTTGCTACCGTTATTTTACCACCTTTTTGCTACCGATTTGTCACATTTTACCACCGTTTTGCTACCATTTATGCTATTCCATTCAATAAATTGGCTTCCATTTCATAAAAACATAACAATTTATAACTTGTTGCCATTCCATTAAAATGTATAAAATTTATACATCCAATGTTCCTCATAATAAACATCCAAATCAAAACATCAAATAACTAAAATTAAATTTTCCAAATCGCATCTTGAATATCTATCTTCTTTCTCGCTAATGCAGCATCCACACGCGACTCAAACTCAAGAAGCTCTGTATAAAGCGCAGACTGTGGTAAAATCTTAGCCACCCTTTCGAGCAACTGCTTCTCATGAAGCTTCTGTTTCTTCTTATTCCGCTGAGCTGGCGTAAGCTCCATCATCCTCATGGGAGAAATAGTATTAGCATTCGACACCCCAGGCGGCCGTCCAACCGGCTTCTGAGGCATCCGTTTGATCCCGGAATTCGCCAATCCAGGAAAAGACGATGGTTTGACTAACATCTGAAAAAGGACCTTTAGTGCGATGCCACCACTAGACGCTCCAGATGCTATATTCCCTTCTTTATCGATACATATAACTCCTACGGTATCCGTGATCCTATCCATAGCATTATTACTAACATCTGATTTTAAAAATAAACAAGAAATTCATTAAAAATGTAATTCGAGAACGTTTATAGACTTCAGTAATCGTATTGAATATGTAAATAGATTTGTTTACTAGCATACCTGATGCATTATCAATCTGTTGATGACTAGATGACGGTTCGCCTGAAGAAATTCCCGATTTGTCATCTTCAAGCATTGCTTTATAATTCTTCCATTGTTCGTTCGCCTTTCTTGTCACAAGCCACTATAAGCAGAAAATATGGTCATGGAGATTTAGGGGCTCAAATGTAAGTTACTGTGAAAATGAGCGGAGTAAAATATATATTATAATGTCAAACGGGCCCGGCGAGCTTACCTTTTCTGTATCTTCAATGGTTCCTGAAAGAATATTTGAGGGAAAAAATGACACTAACAATAAAAAAGTAACAATTTGTAAGCTTGAAAGACAAAAATAATATGAAAGTTTACATGGGTGGAATTCGACCCAACAGCGATGAGCCCAACATCTGCTCCTTGACCAACAAAGCTGCAAATCTTGATGGCATTTTTTACACCTGATAATCATTTGCTTCGAATAAAGGTAGAACATATATGAGAACAAAAATCCCAAAATATTAAGTAACTCTGTAAATGAAATAAAAGAGGAAGAAAAAACAACTTTACTGGATATACCTGGCACTGCTCCAACAGCCCCGAATGAAATAAAAGTAGAACATACCAACTACTTCTTGGCTGTGATAAGCTGTAGCGTTAAGTCTGGTGTAAAAAAAAGGAAACTTTTAAACAGAAATCGCTTAGTAAATTTAAAAAGAAGTAAGATTCAAGAAGATAACTGTCTAGTGCTTGGTTGTGAGCTGGAGTCTTCTGGTCTCGTGTAAATACATGAAATTCTAAAACAATAGTCGGTTAGCAAATTGAAAAGGAAATAATATTTGAAAACATACCTGACTAGCGTTGGGTTATGAGCTGGAGTCTTCAAGTCTTGTGAAGAACCTAAAAGGTTAAAGTGGAAGCCAGTAGTAAACTAAAAAGAAAGTACAATTTGAGACCATACCTCACTAGTGCTAGGCTGTGAGTTGTAGTCTTCGGGTCTTGTGTAAAAAACCTGAAATTTTTAAAAGGAAATCGGTTAGAAATATAAAAATGAAATAATATTCGAGAACAAACCTAATTGGTATAAGTGATTAGAGCCTTATCTTCCGTTTAATGATGTCAATGTCTCCATATCAGAAAACAGCAATTCAGAAAATAATTTGCAGGCATGCCCATTGACAATTCGCATGGCTCCTCCAGTATTTCGAGAGCATTGCATACCTCCGTTCTGCAATTGGCTAATGTCTAACATCATCAAGACACAATTGTTATTAACAAATCAAAAAGTATAACTGGGTATAACCTTGAAGTTCTCTGTAGTAAATGTATAATCCGCCACTTCTGCCACAACCTGCCCCCGACCGCCGCCAACCGTTACCACCAGCCTTAGCCACCACCCGCTACCCACATCATCACCACCCGCCACCGACCGGCATCCACCGCCCCTCGTCACCGACCGCCGCCACCGGCCGCATCGACTGCCATCGCCACCCACCTCTGTTCACTTCCTTGTTTCCCGTTTTTCAACAGCACCAACGTTTCCTCACTGCCTCCTCCCGCTATATCTCTGTGTGGCTATAATATTCAACGAAAATATAAATTAAATAAAGTTAAGGAATCAGTTAGAAGTGAATAATTCACTGATAACTGACCTGGCTTCCAACCTCGTTAACCTTACTGAAATCAGCAATAGGGTTCTCAAACAGTCCCATTGTAAATTTGACTCGTAAAATTCTGCTCACAGCATCATCAATACGATCCAGTGCGAAGTAATTCGGTCAATTCCCTCCCAATCTGAGATGACAAAACCCTGACAAGAAAACAAAAATAAAGTTCACTTTAAAAGAAAAGAAAAAAATTATTGGATGTAAAACATATTCTTTTATGGTTATCCAACTCTGTGATTATAAAAAGATTTAGACATTGAAGGAAAATTCTTGTTAAGCAAATAATATTGAAACATTACGTTACCTTCTCATCTACATTACAGTAGTGCCTAAGACACAGAACTTGTTGTCTTCAACCTTTGCTCCTTCTATATTCTTGGTTATCTAAACAAGGGACACAAAAACCTGCATCTATATGCACGCGCTATAGATATTCTAAAACGGAAAGCTACTAATACATTTGCATGCTACAAAACTGAAAGCAAGTTTAAGATGTTAACCTCATTAATCATTGGTAGAAATTCACTAGCAGGCTGGTACAAGTTTCCTTCTATAGCCTATGTTCAAAAAAATAATAAGTGAGGTAATGATAACCTGCATAGTTATTTATGTGAAAATGTTATAATTTGCTACTTTAGTGGTATGACCGGTTCTAGGCTTAACGGGACCCATTATGTCCATCCCGTGACTACCAGCGTAATATAGTTCTTTCAATCCTACAAACTTTTGTACCTGGAGAAATATAGCAAAATATCACAATTAAGTATATAACAACCTAAGTTTTTATAAAAGTAAATTGTGCCTTGCATGTCTTAGGCTAGTGCATTTTAAGCGCTTTGCGCCTTAAGTGTGCCTCGAGTCGGTAGTTACCTGGAAAGAAATACTAAATACACATGCATTGTTAAGCTTAAACTGGAATTTAGTCTCAATAATCTATTGTAATCACCTAACCTTACAGTCTTGGCATCAACTAAAAAAAAAACAACTCATGTTCACTCTCAGTTCTCCCCAATCAACAACGTAACATAAAAATCTTCGCAACAACAAAACAAATCAGATTAACTAAGTTTTAGCGCCACAAATCAGATAAACATACCTACTTCTATATATGTAAAATACATGTACATCAAACCTGAGTTTTAGCGCCACAAATCAGATTAACTGTGTCAGCATGAGCCTGAAACCTAGTCGGCAAGTAATCTCCATTGCGCATCCATTCAGCTATACCATGCCATTACTAATCAAACCAGTTCCCCTACAGTTCAAATCATCATAAACACGTATATGTACACAAATCATTCATTACTAACTATAAAAAGGGTTCTGCAAACAAACATATTAATTGGCAATCACAAGCTAAAACATCAATCATGAAAGAAGTATATAACCAATTGTTAATTAAACCTAAAACCTAATCAATCAAGTAGCGAAACAACAACAAATCAATTTCAGTGTAGAAATATGCTAAATATTGAGAGCAATTGACTAATTATCAACCAAATCAACTGTTCATGTTTAATAAACAAGTTACAGGCCTATAATATGTTCCTACCAATCGTTACACATGTTCAGTTAACCCAAAGGAAGCATAATTAGGGCACAATCAAATCAACATTGTAACTGATCATAGAAATCACAAATTGAGAAGATAATCATACCTAAGATCAGGAATTACATGTCTATTATCTGTGCTGGAACAGTCGTCGAAGTTTTTCTCCGAAATAGTATTCACATCGTGTCGTTCACATCTCTGAATCGATTGAGTTCTGCTGTTGAATCTTTTGACGGTTAAATCGTTTAACCTAGGGTTTAGATGATGGATGAATTGATGAATCTAGGTTTAGGTTTGATTAACCATTTGATCGAAGTATGAGGAGATGAGGAGATGAATCTAGGGTTTACAATTTGATCGAAGTTTGATAGACGTTCAGAGCCCTATTTTGAGGAGATTAGTAGATGAATAGGAGGTATGAGGCGAGCCATGCGTGGAATGTTTAATAAGTA